>JAQFZT010002457.1:0-11555 GCA_034696325.1 Camisiidae sp. | reverse complement strand
CAAAATGCAAAACATGTTTGTAGTGGTTGTAAAAAAGCCTATTATTGTGATAAAAATTGTCAAACAAATGATTGGAAGACTTTAAAACATAAACTCATTTGCAAATAAAGATCTTTGATTTAGTACTTCATAAGTTTTATTAATTGAAGCCTCAATTATTTGATTATTGATAACAAGGGTATCTATCTATAGGTATTTCTATAAATAAATAAATAAAAGTAGGAATTATTGCAGTCAATATTCAAGTGAGAAGTTGTATTTTCACCAGATTTTTATCAAATCAAGTAAATCACATCTCAAAATTAGTAAATATGGAAATCAATGAAACTATATCAAGTTACAATTGTTAATAAATAAAATGACTGTCAAATTGAGACACATTTTTATGGATAAATGGAAATTAATGTATAACAAAGAATGGGTTAATTCTAAATTGTAAAATTGTTAATTGTTAATTGTTAATTGTTAATTGTTAATTGTTAATTGTTAATGGGTTCATTGTAAAAGAATTCATTGATGGGATTGGAAGTGAATTTTATTCCAAAGCTAAAGAGCTTCAGAAATTAGTACTTCGGAGACATTAATGAATGGGATTTCACTCTAATCGCTTTTACTTTACAATCAATTAAATTCTCAATTTCTGGTCAAGAAAACAGTGAATACTCAAAACAAGTCAAAAAAGAGAATTTGATTATTGAAAAATTGTCTTCAATTCGTAATAAATGGGCTCATAATTCAAAAATGAGGTTAACTGATAAAGATTTTAATCAAAAATGGAATGAAATAGTGGTTATCTTAATATCATTTGGAGAATCGGAGGAAGACTTGAAGTCATTGAAGATTAAAAAGATAATTATTGAGAATCAGAGTAATGAAAACAATGAGGAAAATAAAGTTAAAGCCAAGTAATTGAAAGAAAAAGGTATTTTAACATTTTTATATCATTCAAATCTATTAATTATGATCTGTCTGAAGGTAACCAATACTTCCGGAAACAAGAGTTCATTGAATATATTGATAACTATTCAGAAGCACTTGCATTGAAAGGACTCACTCATCAAAAAATGGCTGTTTTGTATTCAAACCGATCGATAGCTTATCTCAAACTGATTCAGACTTTAAGTGGTGTTGAATTTGGTTCAATGAGTAGTCCCATAGATCACAACGACTTGAGATATAAGGCTTTATTGGGCGCAAAGAAGTCATTAGAGTTGAGTCCGTTTTGACCGAAAGCTTACTATTGGTTGTGCTTATCATTCATTGAATAAGTATTTAAAAGCAATCTATAATTTTAATAGAGCTCTAGCTTTAGAACGAATAATGATGAAATCAAATCTGCGAGAGATGTCTCACGATATAAATTAAAAGCTGAGTAACTTTTTGAACATCTCGAAGACAGGTATTCACTACAATCAACTGAAGAACATTTAGACAAAGTAAATGAAACGGGTCTTAACATCACGAAAAAACGATTGGAACAAATGGAGAAAACAGTTGACATATTGAGCAAATTTAAAGCTGACGTGATTAGAGATCATCTATATAATAACGGAGTTTGTGGTTATAAACAGAACTATTCAATGGCCGCACAATACTTTGGAAAGGCTGCACATGATGGAGAGGCAGAGGGAATGTATAATTTAGCTCTAATTTTTAGTAAATTTTAGTAAAGGAGAAGGTGTTAATCAAGATTATAATTTAGCGATTAAATGGTTAGAAAAAGCTGCTCAACAGTCGCTGAAGTTGAGCATTTATTAGGTCTTTGTTATGAAAGTGGTATCGGAGTTGTTAAAACCCCTGCCATTGCATTGGATTGGTATTTGAAATCTAGTGAAAATGGTTGAGGTGTGTTTCCAATAATATCGGGGTTATGTATTCTAAAGGAATAGGTGTTGAAAAGAATCTTTTGAAAGCTGAGCAATATTATCTATTATCTGCTTCTCATAAAGATCCCAATTCGATGCAAAACGCAGCGTTTCATTACTTCATAAGCGGAGACATAGAAAACGCTCGCATTTCGTATAAAAGAGCTATAAATAATGGCAGCTCTTTTGCAAAACTATATCAAGAAGATTTCGAAAAACAAGTTTCAGAAATAGAAAAAAATATTCAATTTTTTTTAAATATGAAAAAAGTCTTAATTCTATTGGTATAACACTAGATGAAGGTTTGAGTCGAACGTCGAGTCAAAACATTCCTGAAGGAAAAGAAGAAGTATTCAATGAATTTATGGATTATATGCAAACGAGGAAAATAGTAACACTTTCCGGAAAACTAAAAAAATGCTAAACATGTTTGTAGTGGTTGTAAAAATGCCTATTGTATTAAAACTTGTCAAACAAATGATTTGAAAATATTAAAGCATAAACTCTTTTGTAAATCTTTATTATTATTAGCAAATATTGTATAATTATAGAATTATTACCGGTTATCTATTTAAAAATATTCAATAACTACCCAATAATTTATATCTAATTCTTATCTAATATTTTGTTATAAATAACTAATGATTTTAATAATTAACTTAAATTACTAGTAATCAAGAGTAATATTAAATGTGTCTCTCAGTTTTCAATTAAGTTTTAATTTCATTTTTAATAAAAATTAATTCCTCAACAAAAACTTCACAAAAATCTTAATTATTTAAAAATATAGAGCATTTAATGTGCTCTAAAACTTTTCAAAAGACCTTTTATTAGTTTGAAAAGTTTGGGAAAAGTAAAAGATCTGTTTTGAGTTTAGGCTCTATTTATGTCAAATTTAAATGAATTTTTTGTTATCATAACTAATGTTTGGTTAAGAATCAAGTTTTCAAATGAAAATAATTGTCAAAACTTTTCAAGAATAACAGCTTTTAATTTAGTTAAAAAGTTATTTTAAATCTCATAAAATGAGTACAAAATAGATATCTTTAGACATCTTTAGACAATTGGATTTGAAATTAGTTCATAAGTTTTGACTCAATTGATTGGTTTATTTCTATTGTTTACATATTTTCTAATCACTTGTTTTGTAGATAAAATTAAAGTTTATGTCATTTTATTGTTAATAATTATTGTATTTATTAATTTTAGATTAAAAAACTTTCATCATTTGATTCATTTGTATCAATAAAAAGGTATTTCTATTATTTTTCAATAGATTTTCACACAATTTTTGATCAAAATTAGAGAAACATTTAAATGAAAGACAATTTTCTGATTAATGATTAAATTATTACTCAAAATATCTATTTTCTATTCCTTAGGCTTTATATCAAGTCTTTTAAATCAATAAACGAGTCGTTAATTGCAGAATAACTGAGTTCAACAAATATGGAAATTAATAATGAAATTAAAAACTATATTAAATTACAAGAATTGTTAAATAGAGCGACAGTTGTATTGAGACGTATTTTCATGAATAGATGGAAATCAATGAATGGAAAAGAATGGGTTAACTCTTCAGAAACAGGCATTGAATTGATTAATGGCAAAGGAAGTGAAGTCTACAGATATTCTAAAAAACTTCAAAGAGTATGTCTTGAAAGCGGAGACATTAATAGTTGGGATTTCTCTCTAATCGCTGGTATCTTACAAAAGGTTCAGTTCTTTACTTCTGATCAACAAAACAGTCAAAATTCAGAACAAGAGACAGAAGTCAATAAAAAAATAAAAAGTTTGTCTTTAATTCGTAATGATTGGGCTCACAGTCCGAACATGTGTTTAACTGATGAAGTGTTTAATCAATTGTGGAATCAAATGATTGCTATTTTGACATCATTTGGAGAATCAGAGGAAGAGTTGGAACTTTTGAAGAATAAACAGATTATTTGTGAAAATGATAGCAATGAAGACAATGAAGAAAGTAATGCGAGAGCTTCTGAACTGAAAAGAATCGGTAAATCCTTTTTCTAAAATAGTTTTCATAAATTAAAACTCAAGATATATTTTGATTTCTTTAATTCATATAATTATATGTTTAGGTGAAGAACATTTCGAGAATCAAAAGTTCAATGAAGCCATTAATGAATATACAAAAGCTCTTGCATTAGAAGGAGTGGGAAATAGATATCAATCTATTCTTCACTCAAAAAGATGTGTCGCATACCTCAGTCTTCATAAGTCTAACGAAGGTATCAGTTATTGTACAATAAGTGGACCCATAAATCAGAGTGACATCAGATATAATGCTTTAATGGACGCAAAGAAGTGTCTAGAATTGAGTCCGATGTGGTGGAGAGCATACTATCAAATGGGTTGTACTTATGATTCATTGAATAAGTATTCAAAAGCTATCCATCATTTCGATCGAGCACTCACTTTAGAGCCGACTAAAGAAGAAGTAATATCTGCGAAAGAGGTGTCGCGATTGAAACGATTAAACGAAAGTTGTAATGAACATCTCGATAACAGATATTTACTACAATCAACTACTGATTGTGTTAACAAATTCAATGAAACGGGTCATAACGTGACGCCACAAATGGTTAAACAAATGGAAGAACTTCTTAGTGGATTCGATAGCCCAATGGCTGATGTGATGAAAGGCAACAGATATAGAGATGGCAGAGATGTTGAGCAGAGCTATGAAATGGCCGCTAAATACTATGGAAAGGCTATGCGAAAAGACAATGCGGAGGGTCTGTACAACTTAGCGATGTTGACAAAGGATGGAAAAGGTGTCAAAAAAGACATTGAACTGGCGATTAAATTCCTTGAAAAAGCTGCTAAACTTCCGGCAAAATTACCAAACCTTCAATTTTATGATAGAGGAGTAGTCGTATCACAAAACAAATTAGGACTTCATTATCAAGAAGGCATTGGCGTTACTAAAGACGAGTCAACGGCTGTCGTTTGGTTTACAAAAGCTTCTGAAAACGGATCACCAGATGCTGCCCATAATCTCGGATTAATGTATTTGAATGGAAAAGGAATTGAACGTAATCTCAAAAAAGCCGAACAATATCTCTCATTAGCCGTTAATCGTAAAGATATGAATGCTATGGAATCATTAGCTTATTATTACTTAGAAGTTATGGACATAGAAAGTGCTGAGATGTGGTTCAGTCGTGCCATCGCTAATGAGTCCACTCATGCAATACTCAATGAACAAGAGTTTGAGAAAAAGATCTCATTTATCAAGAACAATATGAAGCTGAATAAATTAAAAACTGGGATCCATTATAATACTTTGGCTCCTAAACTATCTCAAAGAAAAAGTCAATTACCGGATGATATTTTAAAACTCATTAATTCAAAGAAAAAGGTCGGACTTTCGCCTCAAATAATTAATAAAATTTGTAAATTTGATTTAACAACTATTGTAAAACATGCTAAAAATGGATCAGTTATTGCACAAAGAATGCAAACTTCTGTTGAATATCTGTTAAAAGCAGTTATAGGTCTAAAAGTGTGTGATTCCAATTCGTTTGTTGAAAATTATGCGAATTGTATTCGTACAGAACTTCTTATGTCAAACCTACCGAAGGAGTCAAGGAATAAAGCTATTGAAGTGATTAACACAGTTTTGAAATCAGAGGAAAATTCAAAATCACAGTTGGATATTAACGCACGAGTTGGTTATGTTGTTTTGCACGCAAACTCTTTGGACGAAACGATCGAATTTCTCAAACAATGCACTAAAAAATATCCCACAGAAGAAATTTTCTATCGATTACTCGGACATCTTCATGGGTTTGCAAATAATTTCAATGAAGGCTTGAATGTGTTTAATAAAGCTCTTAAACTATTGCCCAATGATTTTGATCTAATGTTCAATAGAGCAGAGATGATGAGATTGAACTCGATTTGTGAACCAAAAGAGATAATAAACACTTATTTATGTTTTATAGATAACGCACCAAAAGATCATCGCTTTGTTCCCGATTCTTATTATGCGATCGCAACTCTTCAATTTGAGTTACACTCGAAAAGTAAAGACAATCAAAAGGAAGGAATTCAAAAACTCTCAAATGATATGGTTTCACATGTAAAGAGTTATTATGAAAAAGGATTAAATGCTGAGGAAAATCAATTGCCTTTCTTTATGCCTTACCAGTCACACAACAAAACATTTTTAGAAAATCTGTTGAAAATTTTTAGCTCAAACTCTGATAAAAATCCCGAAACACCTAAAACAGTGATTCCGGACAATATTCCTATAAAGAAGAATGATATAAATGATAAGTTGACTGATCCCTATCGTATTGAATTGATTCAAGGATTCAGAGAATATACGGCACAAAACAAAGCAAAACCGATGACCGAAAAGCCCAATGTTGGAGATGTTGTAATTCCAACGTTAAAACAACAAAAAGCACCCAAATCTATAATTGCATTGAAACAAATTAATCTCAAAGATATGGACCCCACTTGTGATTACATTTATGATGGATTTGTTATGGAAATCACTTTCATTGAAATGGCTTTAATTGACTACAGATCTAAACGTATTGTCAATATTATTAGCGATGAAAACAATGATATCCAACGCTTTCATCTGTATAATTTTGAACACATCAACAATAACTCTAAAGTCCAACAGAATTATGGAATTGGATGTAAAATAAGCTTAATGAACCCATACATGCGAATGAATGATGACGGAAAACCTGTCATTCGTATCGATGATCCCAAATCTCTTATCAAAATTGGTGATCAATCCATAATCAAAGATATGTGTCGTTACTGTGGGTCAGAAAATGCCATAAAAAGGTGTAGTCGTTGTAACACTGCTTTGTATTGCGATCGTAAGTGTCAGGAAAACGATTGGAATCATTACAAACATAAACTTATTTGTTATAAATAATTGAAGTGAAGTTATAAAACATAATTATGTAAATCATATCAATTCATATCTAATCCAAATGCAAAATAAGTTCCTATAAGTCTTTCAAATTCAATAACATTATAATTAAAATAATTTTGAAGAAATGAACCCATTTTTGAAGCCTAAACTTGTAAAACAAATATGTCGTCATTTTTAAGTCAGTTTCAATTTGAAATATTTTTCTAATTTTTTCGATTAATTTCTATTCAATGTTATGTTCAGTATTACGGAATCATTTGCTTATAATTATTGATTAAAAATCGTGTTTTTTAAATATATAGCTTTGCCTTAAAATTCCACTTTTAATATGTGAACTATTATTATTACAAACATTAGTATTAATTAAACTCTGATTTTTCTACAACTTATACTCATTATTACATCAAAATAAAATGCAAACTTTATATTATTATAACTTTTATTTATTTATAAAATTAAGAAAATTTACTTAAATAAAAGTTTGAGTTGAAAATATTTGTAGAATTAATAAGATTTAAACTTTAAACTTTTAGTAAACTTTCAAATAAGGTTATAATCAAATGGTTTTTCACGTAAGTTAAAAACTTTTGTTTAAGTGTTATTTAATTTATGAATGAATTTTATTTAAAAACATTTATATTCCACGTGTTGTTATGATAACACATTAACAACAAACTGATTGATGTAAACAAAACAACAGATGATTTTATTTTTGATAATATAATATAATTCTCATCTAAATAATTAATAAATAAGTAATTATTATAAATACTAAAAGTTAATATTCAATGAAAACTCAAACACAACCCAACCCAACAAAAGCCTTAATAATAAGGGAAATAGTGATGAATCACAATAATCACAATAATTTAAGAGTTGATAAATTACTTAAGACAATGGCGAAAGATAAGAGTTAAAACCACTCAGAAAATGTTTTGCAGGAAAAATGCAATATTTTCTATGCAAAAACGTATTTAAAAAGCTATCTGTAATGTAATGTACCCTTTATTGAAAATCCATTGATTTTCTGTAGAAAATTGCAATCATATTGAAAGTAAAATTTTAACAATAAATATATACAGGAATTCAACATATGGTTATACCTTAAGTTTAGTTTAATTTAGATTTTAAAAAACTTTTGCTAAATTATACAAAAAAATTTAAATATATATCACAAAAGAAATTGCATTTTCAATAAGTGTATCACATCTCAAACTTTGATAATATGGAAGTGAATGATAAAAGTTCTGAAAAGTATTTTAAGTTACAATTATTAATAAACACAACGACTAACACATTGAGGCGTATTTTTATGAATCGATGGAAATCAATGTATCACAAAGAATGGGTAAACTCTATAGAAACTGGCATTCAATTCATTGAAGGAATTGGAAGTCAAGTCTATTCTAGAGCTGGAAAACTTCAGAAGTTATGTTTTGAAAGCGGAGACATTAATAAATGGGATTTCACTCAAATCGCTTTAACTTTAAAATCAATTAAATTCTTGATTTCTGGTCCAAAAAGCAGTAAATACTTAAAACAAATCAAAACAGAGAATATGAATATTGAAAAATTGTCTTCAATTCGTAATAAATGGGCTCACAATTCAAATATGAGTTTAACTGATGAAGAGTTTAATCAAATGTGGAATCAAATAGTGGTTATCTTAATTTCATTTGGAGAATTAGAGGAAGAGTTGGAGTTATTGAAGAATAAAAAAGTTATTATTGAGACTCAGAGTAATGAAGACAATGAGGAGAATAAAGCTAAAGCTAAACAATTGAAAGAAAACGGTATTTTGAGAGTAATGTTAAAACTTCTCAAGTCATTCTTATCCAGTGCCGTAGACAGATTTTTCGGTTATGGGGCCATATATAAAACAATAAAATATGCAAAAAATTATATGCAATAAAATGTCCATTGTAGTGAAAAGTATAAGCTAAGCTTGAGCTGAGTTAAGCCCAAGCTTATGTACGATATATTTCAGATAAGCTCAATCTCATGATGTACAGCAATGCTCAATCTTGGTATAACAGTGAGCTTCTTAGTTTTTCTTTGTTATTTAGAAACAGAAGCAAAAATATGTAAAGTGGTGTCAACCTCAAATCGGTTTACGGATAACTCCTTTCACTTTTGTCCTAATTTGTATGATGACTTAGGTTAATGATTAAACTTATAACTAAAATTTAATTATGCATACATGCATACTACTGACAGGTCAATATCAAGCCTTGAAAAACATGATAAAATATAATAAACAAAAACATGTGTTTCAGTTCCATGATTAAAAAATAATCAATTAATATATTATTGAAATAAAATTTAAAGTCTGGACAAAAATGAAAGGAGCTATGCGTAGACCTACTTGAGATTGTCACGACTTTACTTATTTATAAATTATAATATTTTGATAGAATGCGAGCCTATCAAAGATTGAGGAAAATTTATCATTAATCCTTAAAAATATCTCAACTTTTTAAAAGTTCAATTCTATCAAAAATAGTATCGTTTTTGATTAGTAAAAGTTGAAAGTTGTGAGTTTTAAATGAAAAATAGTTAAATTTTTCTTATTATAAGTTGTATCTTGATTTAAAGCTCGCCATAAAAATCAAACGGCATATGACTGCTAGGTGTTAGATAAGAGGTCGAAGGCATGTACTGTTGGGAGCAAAGGTGTAGAATTTAATTGCTTGATACTAACTAATTTATTTCTAATTGAGTTTAGTTAGGTTAGGTAGAAGTTGGCGGGTAGAGGGTAAGAAGGTAAAGTTATGCCTTCTTGTAATCATTAACCAGGATAATATACAAATACACGAAAAGATAAAATATTTGTTTAAATCAATGAATTATTATCTCTATTAAGGTAACGAACATTTTCGAAAACAAGAGTTCACTCAAAGTATTGATAACTATTCAGAAGCACTTGCTTTGAAAGGACTCAAAAATCAAGAAATGGCTGTTTTCTATTCAAACCGATCGATAGCTTATCTCAAACTGACTCAGACTTCAAGTGGTGTTAAATCTGATCCAATGAGTGGTCCCATAGATCACAACGACTCGAGATATAAGGCATTATTGGACGCAAAGAAGTCGTTAGAGTTGAGTCCGTTTTGGTGGAGAGCTTACTATAGAATCGGTTGTTCTTATCATTCATTGAATGAGTATTCAAAAGCAGTCTATAATTTTGATAGAGCTCTAGCTTTAGAGCCAACAAATGAAGAAATTATATCTGCGAGAAATTTGTCACGATTAAAATTGGCTGAAGTGAACCGTTTCGATCATCTTGATTACAGAAATTTCTTACTATCAACTGAAGAGCTTTTAGAGAAAGTGAATGAAACGGGTCTTAATATTACAAGAAAAGAATTTGAACAAATTGAAAAAATGACCGACAAAATGAGCAAATCTAGAGCTGATGTGATTAGAGGTCATCGATATTTTCACGGAATGTGTGGCTATAAACAGGACTTCGCATTATCGGCTCAATACTTCTCAAAAGCTGCAGACTGTGGAAACGCAGAGGGAATGTACAATTTAGCTGTTATGCATAGTAAAGGAATAGGTGTTAAACAAGATCTCAATTCGGCGATTGAAATGTTAGAAAAAGTTGCTAAACAGCCACCAAAACTAAGAAATGATTTACTAAACATTGGTGTGGCTGAAGCTCAACATTCATTAGGTCTTCACTATGAAAATGGTATCGGAGTTATTAAAGACCCCGCAATCGCAGCGAATTGGTATTTGAAAGCTATTGAAAATGGTTGTGGAAATGCTGCCAATAATCTCGGACTTATGTATTCTGAAGGCAGAGGAGTTGATATGAATTTGAAAAAATCAGAACAATATTTTCTATTATCTGCTTCTTTAAAAGATCCGAATGCAATGGAAAACTTAGCGTTACATTATTTAAAATGTAAAGACATAGAGAACGCTCGAATTTGGTATAAAAGAGCTATAAATAATGGCAACACTCATGCAAAGCTATATGAAGAAAGTTTCGAAAAAGAAGTCTTAGAAGTAGAAAAAAATTATGCTTTGAAAGAAATTTCAGTAATTGAATCTGCGGGTAGGCTTAATTCAAAAGGTTTAACTTTAGAAGAACGTTGGAATCGATTGTTAGGCATGTCAAAAAATTCTGAAGTTGAAAAAAAACTATGGGATGAACTTATGAATTTTAAGCAATCTTTTAAACCCCCAACTCTTCCCCGACGCGTAATGGAAAATCGTCTCGGAATATCCGATTTGCCGACTATTAATGAGTTTGCAGAAAAAGGATCACTATTTGCACAAAGATTGCGAACTGCTATGTATTATCTGTTACAATCAATTATTAGTTTAGAAAAGTTTAAAGCTTCAGAAATAGAATTGAATGCAAACAATGATTCTATTATAAGATTTGTTCAAAATTATGCCAATTCATTACGTGAAGAACAATTAGTCGCAAATTTACCCATAAATATGGAAAGTATTGCAGACAAATTGATTAATAAAGTTCTGAAATCAGAGGCAAACAAGACTTCACAGCTCGATATCGACGCTCGAGTTTGTTATACACGTTTACACTCGAACTCATTGGATGAAACGATTCTCTTTCTCAAGGAATGCACTAAAAAATATCCGAATGAATCGTATTTCTATCAAGTCTGTGGCTGTTTATATGGATTTAAACAAGAATACAGTAAAGGCTTGAATGAGTTGAACATTGCTTTCAAACTAACACCAAATGATTATGAAGTTCTATACGATAGGGCAGCTCTCATGCGATT
>JAQFZT010002456.1:0-11555 GCA_034696325.1 Camisiidae sp. | reverse complement strand
CCAATAAATGGATGATAACTATGAGTCTTGAAAACAAGAGTCAGGAATCGATTAATTATTTTTGATTTCTTGATTTTGTTCGTAGAAATGAAGTTCATTTTCAACTTTTTGACTGCAGAGCTCGACCCACTTTAGATGATGTCTGTTTCTTAAGAGCTCCGCAGATGTAATTACCGGCCTCTATAAGTTTCGATATATCGACGCCCTATCCATAGATCAGATACAAAAAAACAAATCATTCAAAAATTCAACAGAAAATTTAGTAAAAGTTTCAATAGAAAAATATTCAACGCCTTCAGCCATAACAGAGAAAATTAACTTTCATTTAATGGATTGCAATTGAATGTGCATTTGATGGGGAATTCCCTGAAGTAAATCTCAAGTAACTTTAGATGTTTTCTAGAGTTGGAAATGAAGTCAAGAAAATTAAGTTTTGCACTAATTTTCATTTGGAGAACAAGTTTGTCATAAAAACAATTTGATTTGAATAGTTTCGCGATTCAAAACTAGTTACTATTCGTTTCCGTTAGTATTTTATGAGTCAAATAATGAGTTCATGGGTTTTTCGAAGTTTAGTTTTGCCCATAAAATCAAAAGTCAATTAAAAGCAAAAATTCTTCAACAAAATAGTGATTATGAAAAAAAATAATAAAATACTTTATTAAATACTTCCTGTTTTTAAAGAATTGCGGAAACGTTAGCGAAACTACTCTTTGAGGATAAGTATCAAGAGTTTAGTCGTCAATAAAATAGTTTGGAAATTAAATGAAACGATAAATAGTTTAATTTATTAATGAGTTCAATACAGGAAACGATTCTCATGTCAATAAACCTAAACATCAATAGACGAAAGCATTGATTGGATAATTAGAGTACAAAATAATTTCAATATTTAGGACAATAAGAAAGAAAGCTATGATTTAAGTAGTATTTGAAGTATTAGTTTATGTTTAAAAACTATTTGAAGTTTTAGTTAAATGAGAAAACTTTTAATTTGAAAATTAATTAATAGGAAATGAATCGATAGCTATATAAAAATGTATACCGTTTTGATTCCCATCCCGTGTAACATATAAACAACGTCTTCTGTGGCCACATTACCGGTGGCGCCCTTTGCGAAGGGACAGCCGCCGAGTCCGGCCACTGACGAGTCAACAGTCGCGACACCATATTCTAGAGCCGTTAGAATATTAGCTAACGCTTGACCGTAGGTGTCATGACAGTGAACAGCAATCACTTCAACGGGTAGTAGTTTTAGTACTTCATCGAGTAGTGATCGCATTGTGGCCGGAGTTCCGATTCCAATGGTATCGCCCAATGATATCTCATAACAGCCCAATTTATATAGTTTATGAGCCAATTGAGCCACTCTTTGAGATGATATACTGCCCTCGTATGGACACCCCAAACAACAGGAAACATAACTATCAAAACAATTTAATTATTAGTTATCTTTTTCTCTTCATTAAGTAAAAATCCTTTCAATTCAAGGACTTTTTTCAGCTCATTTTATCTCTTTTCTTAATTTAAACACTAATTGCTATATAATTATTGTTTGCATTCTTTGAGTCTGTTATTTATGTAGATTTTACTGCTTTTTATGACTTCTATTTGATTTATTTCATAAATTAATGGGTGTTAAGGGTTTAATTAGATTTGTATTTCAATAAGTTTCAAAACTAGTGAAAAGAAACTATTTTTTCTATATATTTCAAGGATTGATGAATTTCAAGATCAAACTTGTGTTTGAGTTTAACTTTTAAACATTTCTTTTCCTTTATATAACGGGAGAAAATGAATAAATAATTTTTTATTAACTTAAAACTAACGGAAAGTTAACTAATTATTTAGAAGAAAAAATATTCGTTTGATTTAACTAAAATTGCATGCAATCCAACAGTTAATAAACAAATTTTCCTTAAAAGCCAATTACTAGTAGAGGAAAGCCTTGAAATATTTTAACCAAAACTATTAAAAAGTGCTATAAAAAGGTTTATAAACAAAGATTGAATAATATTTGACAAGAAATGTGTGAAAGAAAATGATTGTTTTGAATAACAATGTATTTATATATAATAAAGACGTTGAGAGCGTCATACCCTCTAACTTTGATGTCATTCTTAACCGCAACTTTAACTACTTCTTCGATTCTCTTCAGACTTTCAGCTATAGAACAGTTAACATTCTTTTTACAGAAAGTTTCTGAAGCGGTTGTGAAGACAGCTATTTCTCTAACGCCGGCCTCCATCGCGTCTTCAAGACCTGAAGTTGAGAAATGATTGAATATATAAAAAACAATTGCATTTTTAAAATAATAATACCGGTAATACCTTTCATATTTGGAACCAAAACCGGGTAATTAATTGAATTATTGCCTAATTTATTAATACTTGTGAAAACTTGTGTGTGATCTCCCATTTGTGGGACCCATTTCGGGGACACAAACGCTGTCGCCTCCACTACACTCAGACCCGTTTGTGATAATTTAGTTATAAATTCAATTTTAGTACTGGACGGCACGTATTCCTAAACAAAAACAATAATCAATTATTATTTACTGTCATTTGATTTCTTATTTACTAAAAGTTTAAAAAACTAACACTTTCATTAAGGGCTTAAAGGTTTAAATGAAATAAAAAGTTAGAAAACAGTTCATTTTGAATGAATTGAAATGTTTCGGTATTTTTTTAAATGTGAAGCACTTTAAAAGCAATTAATAGTTTGCTATTTAAGTCACATTGAATTGCTATTACATTCTCTGATGAATTTGATTATGAAATGTAAAAATAGTTTGAATTAAAGCTATGTTTACGTACTTTTTCGTTTTGCAATCCATCTCTTGGTCCGACTTCAACGATCTTAACAAAACTTGGATATCGATTAGCGGCTGAAACCTATTCAATACAAAATACGATCAATAATTAGTTAAGATTATAGATAATAAACTATGGAATGCATGAAAATTGAGTTTCTTTTTCATGTTTAATTAATGTGAAGTTTTCCGAAATTCTCTTTTTTGAATATATTAATTATTTGTTAAAAAACTTGTAAATTAGGGAGAAAAAGAGGTTAATATTACACGTGTGTCATTACAATCAGCAAAAATACTAATCTATTACACAATAATTAAAAATATTTTTCCCACTCATTTAAGCCCAAAATTGAGCCCAAAATTGAACCGCATTTCCAAAATCCAAACTCATAAGGGATTCATTAAAGTATTGATCGATTAAATAAATAAATATCTATTTAATTGGCTTCTAATCGATTAGAACTCAGTGTTATTTGAGAGTAAATATTCAACAGTTTTCCTTATTCTCAACAAATTCAAGTCATGAGAAATATTTCATAATGTTTTTTGATCAACATTTTAGATAATTTTTAAGTTCAATACTTAGACTTCAAGTCTCAGACCGAACGATAACAAAGTCTTAGCAAATATTTCTAATTGTTGAGACTCATGAACTCTGTCTTTAACTTGTTTGAAGCGGTGGTAAAACCCAAATCACATTCAAATCTATCAATAAATATAACAAAACCAAACTTTTCATTGTGTATAAAATGCAAATCTTGAGAAATAGCTTTTGAAAATCTTTTTACAAATTCTAGACTAAAAATATACTATTTTTGATTTTTTCATAAACTTTAACTTCATTTATGTACTAATACTGGGTTTCAAAACTTATAAACCAAATCAATGAATAACAATAACAATTCAAAACATCCCTTCAAATAATAAAAGTCTTAAACGTTTAGACTTTAAATCCTTGGAATACAAATAAAATTGAATATTCAAAAAATAAATCATATCTTAAATAATCAGAAAATATTTAACTAAAACTTAACATAAATTTAAAGATTAAACTAATGATAAGTTTAACTCAAGGTTTGAGTGGTTTATGCAAAGTCTTATGATTTCTTAAATACTAAACCAAAATGTTATCTCAATTTTAATCTCAATTATGATTCAATTTAAAGGACAGAAAAATATATTTAGACTTTGAATTCTCGGCAATAGAGAACTATTTTATTGATAATTAATTAATAAATATCTTGTAATGAATTCAAAAACAACGGATTAAAAACCGGTTTTCTCTGAATCAAAAAACTTAACACTTATTAAGTGTTGACGTTTTCTTGAAATAGAAACTGAAATAACTTAACAATGAATAAAAATAAGACTTGTCTAAAATATGCTGAAAAATACACACTTTTTTCTGTCTCTTAAACAAACTGAAAGTTTTTCAACAAATACTACGTATATAATGATCAATATCTAAGTATTACATCAGAAAATATGTATTCATTTTTGTTACATAAGACTTAGGACTTAAATCTCAAGTTTAAAGCAATAATTACTGAGAGTTTTATTACACAATATCTTGTATTTGACGTGTGTTTGCGATCTCTCTAATAGTCGTCTTGTCTGTGGTTTTTCCTGAACATTAACTATCAGTTCATAATTTATTATTTGTGTGAAAAACCTGTCGTTTGGCTGTCATTAAAATCATTTTTCGATTAATTATTAGTGACTTTTTTCTTATCTAATAATGAAATAAATCAATGAATTAATTGCTATAAAATATCTCAGTTTTCACAATAAAATAGAGAAAATAATTTCTCAATTTCCGTTCATTTATGAGAAATAGAGCCCAAAATTAGGGATAAAAATGACTCAAAACATTTGAAACATAAATTGATAAATAAATAAAAGAATTAAAAAATTGAAATCCAAACAAAATGATGACAAAAACAGAAAAAAGCAAACGATAACTAAATAAATAGAAAAACCGATAGAAAACAAATTTGAGATGAAAAGTAAAAAATGCAAAAAATATTAATCAATTTGAACACGTGTTTTGATTTTGAAAAAATGTTAAGCAAAAGACATACATATTGTGAGGAATGACGAATTGGTGGCATCTTTTCACAGATCAGTCCATCATTTGAGCCCTTATTTAATTCCACAACTGATGTACTGATGATTAATTGCTTTAAATAGTGATTGGACTTAACGGGCAGACCATATGATCGCCGATAATCACTATTATTGCAAATTGAGATCACATAAGGGCTCAACTTGTGGTGAACTTTTAATCTATTTATTGGTATTAAACGACTGTATGCGAGAAAACGCATAGTATTTCCAATATTTATACAAACTATTCAAAAATGTCTATTATTTTCCTACTCTATTGCGTCTATGCTATGGAGGAAAGGATTGCGTCAATCATTTAAAGAGATATTTCAAATCAACACAAATATTTTGTTGACTCCCATCACGTGTTATACACTCTCTAACTAAATGTGATTTTCTATAACTTTTTTGCTTATTATGTACTCGTTTTTTGAATACAGGGTTTGCTCGTTATCTAATCATTTGGTGATAAAATTAATTGAATAGTTATTATTTGGAATACTTTGATAGGAAATAATAGCAAATTAATGCGTATATTTTTTGTTTAATACCTTTGGCATTATTAGTTTAATAAACTATTGTTTAAAACTTTTTAATTATTATTACTTGAAACTGAGTTTCAATTAAGTCTAAATTTGAAAACTTCACACAAAAACTACGTTTGTTTTAACTTTAAAAAGAAAACTTTTACCCCAAAACTTAATTAAATAAATGCTTAAAATAGAGAAACTTATGATTACATTTAATTTGAAAAGCAATTGACTAATAGATTAGTTTTTGAAATAATAATTATTGATAGCACTGAACATGCGATCAGTGAATGAAAAATTGCAAATGAGTTATAACTCACCAGACGTTCAATTAATTCTTTATTAATAATTTTTAACTTTCTTCTCCACTTGTGATAATCCGTTGATTTCTAATATAAATTTCGATACAAAAAATATTAATTGAGTTTAAAAATGCTGAAAATGTGATGAGACATTTTTGTGAAGTAAGCCTTATTTGTTTAATTAATAGCTATGACTTACTTCGAGTTTAACTTTATTAGTATTGTTCTGCTGTTCAGTATTTGAGTTAAAACAACGCAAAACTTTCAGCACAGGCATAGTTAGCACTAATCAAAAATTCAATTTCAATCAGAACTTTATAAATTTTCAAGTATTATATGAAAAAATATGATTATATTTAAAATAAGAAATATTTCTTCTTCTCAAACAAAGAATATTTTCTCTTATAATGAAATATAGGTTAGCACTCAGTATATGGTTAGAGACAAATAGTTTCCTCGTGTAGATCTCAAACAACATTGAAAAGCAAATCAAAAGTAAAAGTTTATAACACACGAAGTCTTACGAAGAAGTTTTAGACTCAAAACTCAACTAACTTCTAGTCTCCTTCAAACTCAACAACCTTTAAGAATAGTTGTGTGGTATCAAATTTCCAGTATTATTACATACGTAATCATAGCCTTAAGCCAAATGTATAGTAAGAAAGAAATATTTTCTCTCTGTCTTTCTTACTATCATCAAAACGACAAAGTTTTCACGCAAATCTCTCGTAGTTTTTCAAAAACAATTTATTTCTCATACATGATTGCACGTGAGTATAGTTTAAAAACCTATTTATAGTTTTATAGTTTGTAAATATTTTTCTGTTCACACTAAATACTTTTGGAAAGTTTTCTATTCCTAGATTCTATTGTATGCCTGACTGGTTATTCCTTTGGTTCTTCAATTTTTCAGATTCATTTTCATGGAAAATTTCGTGATGCTATACATTATCTCAACTCATTGTGTAATATTATTTATGGAATCAAATATTTTCTATCTTTACTTGTTTTTCATTTATTCAATGGATGTTTTTAGCAATTCTTTTACAAGTGAAGAACTCTATTTATCAAATATTTCACAAGCTTTTGTTGTCTACATAACGAAAAAAGACCTTAATATATAGTTGATACCGAAGTCAAACAACTATTTCTTCTATCGGATAAAGACGCTGAATATTTGAAGTTCTTTTTCAAGCTTTGTGTCTCATTTTAAACTTTTTCTTGCTTAACTTAATTCTATATTTGTTTTTATCAAATCATAGATAACTTTATCTTAATTTAAAGAAATTCTTCTATTTGAACTCAAATTATTTGACAGATTATAGAAAGTATTATTTGAATTTGAGAAATGGTCAATTGAGTCATGAACCCTTCAACAGATATTGAATATTTTTATTTGAAATACGAATCGATTGATCGAATAAATATGAAGAGTTTGATGAAAAAGCATTAGTTAGTTATTAAAGTAATTTATAATTGGATTTTCACCTAAATACATTTGTGATTCACATAAACGAGTTTGTGAGATGACAAGCCTTCAGATTCATTTTAGAAAACATTAGTTAATTGGAAAAAACGGGGAAAAAAAATTTCCAAACACTTTTCGCAGACACTATTTAGAGCTTGCATTCAGACCATTAAAATTCTTGTGTAATTCTTGTGCTTAAAGGATATGTTTTAGGTTTTCCCCCAAAACAGTCTCCAAACTCAGACCTTCTAATTAGTGATAAGCACAGTTATTTTGAACTCAAAACTTGAATTTCTTGAAATCTTCAGTAATAAAAATTGATCGATAAGTCCGTTAATTTCTATTTTCAAGTTTGAATCGAAACACTAATTATTATGGATAATTGAGAATCAAATTTATTTTCAAGGATTGTAATATTTGGTTATATTTAAAGCCTTGAAAGTTATCGATTGATAAATATAATAATTAAATATGCATTCAATTGTATATAATAGTAGTAAAACAATTTTCAATCTTATGTCAGCAGCAATTAGTATAAGAACTTTAGCTGTAATTCATTAGTCGTTCAATTTTTAAAATCATTTCAAACAAAAGAAGAAAAAGAATTTTCTTTTTCTGAATGTCTTCAAATATTCAGTTTATGGTTTACATAAAAAGCTTGAATATATCTGTAAACTAAAAATATTATGATAAACATTGACTTAAACTTTTAATGAATAACATTAAAAATAAACAGAAAAAAATGATTTAAATATGCGAGTGTTTTGTATGTATTTTCGCATAACATGGAAAGTTTTCATAACTTTTTCTGCTTGAAATCTTCTATGACTTTAATGGTCAATTAAAAATTTATTATTATGTCTTCGTCGGTATTTCAATGCCATAACAATTACTGCGTTAATAATTTGACTTAAAGTTATAAAAATTTAGAAATTTTACTTCTCGTGTAAATATAGGAAACTTCCGATATTTAGGAAATGACATGATTTAGTTGTTTGGAAATAATTAGTTAATGGGATTATTAGGAAACTTTCTTATTTATCTCAAATATTTCTGATGTCATATTGACATCAAAGTCTCAATATTTGATCCAATAGTCTGGTTATTCAGATGAATAGTCAGATGAAATACTAGGAAATCATAAGATTTTTTGATAAAAAATTCTTTGGGAATATTTAAACAGATGTGTATTTCCAGCAAATCCTTGATTAATAATAAAATTTCCCTTATATGAAATGAAACGATCTGAAAAACTTGTTGATCAATCTTATATGTTATTTATGATAGAAAATTATTGGGTTTAGACATTTAAAGTATGAATAATTTATTCATGACACGATTCATGTACTTAAGAGTTATTCTTATAGTGAATAAAGGAATGTCTTTGACTTTACTTCATATTGAATATGTATTTATTGTGGGATCGACACCGAGAACAATGGCAGTAAATGATTATGAACGCTCATTTGAAGCTCATTTGAAGCTCATCTTTCATATAATACAGTTGGACTCATCTAAATTGACATCCTATAAAATGACAACTCGTCTAAAGTGATAAAACGTTTGAGTCTTTTATAAGTATATAAAAGTACTTATAGTTAAATTGACACCCCTTTATTGAAACATTGACATCAAATTTGGTAAACCAGTCTATATGTCTCATGTTGACTAAATTGGGATTTCAATTTTTAAATGAGTAAAAGGAGAGAAAACATGTTTTCTGATCAACAAACAAAACATGTGATTTAAAAATGATTAAAAATGCTTTCTTCAAATGAGAGAAAAATTGAACTAATCAACCCATTTGTATCGCACAAGTAATATAACTTTAATAAAGATTAACTTATTGTTAATGTACTTGATGTTAATAAAGAAAAATACAATTCAAATATTTTGAAACTGAATCTAAAATGACAACCTTTAAATTGACAGCATCGAAATCCCGGTCCCAAACTTGTCATTTTATAGGAGTCTGACTGTACAGTCGGTAAAAAAGTCGCTTTACAACTATTTTATATTCTATATTGAGATAGATATTCAATAAATCTTTTAAAGACTGCGTGTATTCTGATTTCTAGATAAACTAAGAGACCTCTATTGGCTTAAAGCTTTACAATTATCTTGAGTTCAAGAATTGAGATTAAGATTACAATTTCTCATTGAATGAGACGAACATTTGGGAAATCAATTATATCGATAACAAATAAGTAAACGCTTTGAACTATTGAATGTTAGCTCAGCCTCTGGTTTGAAGGATTTTTTTTGTCTCTTTGCTATCTCACATAACTTAGTATTGCGAAAATTCAATATTAAATGTTTGTGAAGTCACCTTTTTTGAGGGACTCATAGAGTTCAGCTTTGATTTTAAGTTTAAATTGTTTTGAAAAAATTAGATAGAAATAAGCCTAAAGTTAATCACTTAGAAGTGCATCAAGTCATGTGTTGCTTGAATACCATGAGCTCATTAAATACATTATCAAATAGTAGTTTTGTTTGTTTGTTAATGATATCCAGTCTTAAGCAGTTTTTCGTTGTTGAAAAACTGCCGAATTTAAGGCTAGAAATTGTTGAGTGCATTTGCACTAAAGTACATGAGAACACACGCACTGAAAATAATTTATTTTGAACTCAACAAGAAAAACGTGTTGGGAATCAAAAGTGATGTTCAATTTAAAACGGGTGCTTAACTGTTAAAAATTGAGAAAATTTCTCTTTTCAATTGAACTAATCATAACTTTTTATAGACTAATGGCTATGGGCACAGGGAAAACCTTAACAAGTATTTTAATAACTTTAAACTTTATTTAAATTTATTTCTTATACTTTGTTTCGCAACTTATTGAAAAACTTGTTTTAATATAAGTTTTATTTCTCTTTGATTTAAGAATTAGAATATGTTTAAAGAATAATTAAATTGTTGAGCGCTATTAAAATGCCATTTCTTATAATAAAAGTTGTAAACGAAGGGGAAAAATTCAATTTATAAAGAAAGTTCAAGTTTACAAACTCTTACATTGAAAACTAAGAGGAAATAAATAAAAAACTTTTATAAACATATATATTTGATTATAAATGTTAAGATGCTCTTTAACTACATGTATATTATATAATGTCAAGAGGAAAGTAAACATGAAAACAAATTTTCCTCTAAATTCTGTGCTCACATTTCTTAAACTTCAGACGGATCTGATTTCAGGGAGTTTTAAATTACGTGCTCTTAAGGTTCGAAATGAAACTTCATTTCAAATATGCTTTCAAGAAATATCTTATCATTTAAAAGGAATGTTGATTACAGTTAACAATTTTAAAACGAATTAATTCATAGAAATGATTAAAAAATTGAAGAAAAACTTGAGATAAATAGTCAGCTAAAATCCAATCATTATGTGATTACACATTTAACAAAATTTTAACTTCTGCTTAACACTATTAACGTCAATGAGTCGTTACATAAGTTGTAAATTTTATTTTTTGAGAAACATATTTCAAAATATAATGATGAAAAGAGATTCAGTTACTAGTACTGAGCGATTTCAAGGTGAAAATTTTTATCAATTATTATTTGAATTATCAATCAAAAGTTGTTGACTCCAAATGACGTATATTAAGTCATTAAATTCAGTTTATACAGAATTTTACTGTTAAATATATATAGAAATACTCTTCAATACCATTCTCTACAAGGAAATTACTATACTTTGAAAAAAATTGATGAGTTCTTCATTTTGACATAATTTTTAAGTTATTTTCTCAGATCAGAATATTAATAAACTAGAATTTTTTATGATTTGTTTCAATTATGTTACTGAAGGTAAAAATTGATATGAAGAGATTCCAGAAAACCTGATCCTTTTGAATCAAATTTTTTATAAATCAATGTACTTCATATCATATCTCTATTATTCTTCCTAGACTTCTGACTCCATCTCTATGATTATCTAATAGTTTTAAAACATAAGAAAAATTTTTCTAAGATTAGATAATACTTCAAATCGAAAGCTATTGAACTGATAATTAGACTGTAGAATGTATAAGATGAAAGGGTTGAAGATTTTGAAGTATCCTTATCTAATCCTTTTCTATATTTCTTTCGATAATTATTTCTTAAGTATTCTAGTAAATCATTTCTTCCCTTCTATTAATGGGAACACTTTTTCAGTTTATAACTTGGACTTAAAAACTTTAAGAGTTAGATATTATGATTATAAGTCTCTTTCAACAGATTCACCACATTTCACAATTTAATTTAACTCTTTATTTGCTTATAAAAATCAATTTCATGAAGAAAACAGTTTAGATTTTATGACTTATTAAAAATGATGTAAACTTATCATTTG
>JAQFZT010002455.1:0-11555 GCA_034696325.1 Camisiidae sp. | reverse complement strand
GCCTAAAGTTTGCTCAATTACTTTCTGAAGACATGCGTCACGACTCAGCTTTTCCTGTTTACTCGATTGTAGAATAGAAGTCATGGCTAACGGAGAGACAGAAGGCGACGGAGAGTTCGATTTTATAACTGTTATATTTGGCGATGTTTTCAGATTAATGGGTGATGTCCTCACAGAAGGCGTGTTCAATGGTTTTGGTGATGAACGCGCTTTTGTCGACAAATCAATCGAAAGATTAATGACTTCAGAATTATTTACATTATCCTTAACTTCTTTAGCGGCGGGAATAAATTTACTGCCGAGTCCTTCACTCAAGTGATCATTCATTTTATGATATGTACTCGAAAGTGATTTAATAGTCGTATTCGAAGGCAACTTAAGTTCAATGGACTCAATTTCGTCACTTTTGGGAACTACTTTACTCGGCTTCTCAACAATTGACTGAACTTTTGTTGCTTTTTCGATAGACTGCTGTTGTGCTTGTGATTGAACTTTATTTGCTTTGTCTAATAATATGATTTGTGGTGAAGACTGAGTAGGTGGTGATGTATGTAATGTTTGTGGAGTTGATTGCGATGAGAGTTGAGACGATTGTTGTTCTGGTGGTAGAATTCTATTGATCCATTTAGACTTAGATTTCAAAGTGTCTAAAGTCATCCACCCGTTGGGCCAAATGGGTTTGATCTCCTTATCCAAGAACTCATACAAATAGTCCTTAAGAGTGCTGGACTGATTCTTAGCTCCCAATTGATCGTATAATTTGATCCTATACTTCACCGCTTCCATCAATAAATCTTTCAGTCTTGAACTCCATGGAAATAATTTTCGCGGATATTTAGGCTCAGTTTGTGATGAATTTAAACCGTTTTGTTTATTAATTTCGAATTGACGTTTTGCTTCTTCACACAACTTTTGATAAGTTTTAATCACTTCTGCTTCTGAGTTGTTGATTATTGTAGTCATCTCTGCGATGGCAGTCCTGAGTGAATATTCTATGGCTTCGCAAAGAGCTCTCTTCGCTCTTACAACCAATGTTTGTTTAGTACACGGAAGATGTGATGCCAAATGTGAGTATATCTGCGTTCTTTGATTCGACGGCAGTTCTCGAGAAATTGATTCAATTCTAAAACAATTCAAATAATTAACGTTCAAAATATTCAAAAAAATCTCAACATTTCTTACTTTAATAGCATATTATTCACGTCTCCATTGAAAAAGTTACGCTTTCCATCATGTGATGTCAGAGCCAACTATTGGTTAAAATCATATAATTATTGCTCATTATTTCAGTTTTAATGCAATTTTTAATACCTTTTTGATCTTATCTATTGTTGAAATGAGATCCGGCTGTAAACCATCGGGTAATTTCACGATAGGAGTGGAATTATCTTTTTTGATGAGATCTTCAGCGTCTGAACTGCCGGCCGAACCATTTCTCTCTTCACCATTTGCCTGATCTTCTCCTTTAGCAACTGAATCGACAACATCTCTAACAGAAGTGGAGACAACAACAGCTGGGCTTGAATTTGAGTCATTGATCTCTATTTCTTCGATTTCATTGCTATTATCGTTTTGATGAGTTTGTTGTGATTTCTTGTGCTGAAGCATTTGTGCCACTGTTTTGCCAGGACTTGGAATCTTATTCTTCTTAGATTTTCGATTCAATTCAGTACTCAAACGGCGACGCTTTCCATCCACTAAGTCAAGCTTACGTTTACGCTATAAATCATTTTAAAAATCAAAATAAACTATTAGTTCAAACCATTTCAAAGCCAATACCGGAAAAGATTAAATCAATAATAAGTTTAAATAAAAATTTCATAGTCTTGTAAATTATCTCAAAGAAAGTAAATCATAAACAGTAAATCATAAGCAGAAAACCAAAAACTTCATCTCTATTTATAATTGAAAATAGTTTTAAACCTTAATAACAGGTCTGATGTTGTCTTCGTCATCATCGTTATCGTTCTCATCGGGTGAAAGAGGTCTGAACTCAAGTTCACCGCAATTGATATAAAAGCCTCCGTATTGAGTGGTTAGAGTCGACGGAACCAATTCATCATAAGCTTCTTCATTATCAATGAAAGGATCGGTTTCGTCATAACCCATACCTTTATCGATATAGTCTTCCCATTCTTTGTGACTCCTTTTCTTTGGGCCATATTTTTCTTGAAACTGTTTCTCCAATTGTCTCAACTGTTTTTCTTCGTTATTATCAGCCAATGGATCCTCACTTATGTTCACACCATTTGTTTGCTCTCCCTTTCAATTGATTTATAATCAAAATTAATATTCAAATACAATTCAAACTTCTATAACAATTAAACGGTTGAAAAGTTTAATTGTAATCAATTTTATAGTCATTTAAGTTAAGTTTTCGTGTTTAGTATCGACTCAAATATGAAATTTGTCATCTCAAAAAACGACTAAATGTAGTATAAAATTAAATTAAATGATAAAAATTAATTGAATTTAGCTGTTATTAGATATTATATTGCAATAAGAAAATATCTCGCTCACAAGTTTTCGGTTAAAGCACAAGTTTTTATTAAAGCTTACTTCACTTCCTCAGTATTCCTGAGGTTTTTTTTAAGTGGTCGAAGTTTACAGGTTGAGTGAGAGTCCAAGACTGCCCTTTGGTCAGTCTTTTACTGGCATATATGTGTGAGAAACGGGGTTTTCCAGAGAGAGAGAAAAGGCTCTAACAGATGTGGGTTGCGTAATGGGTAGGGGTTACATAATGGTTAGGGTTTACACAATGAGTTAGGGGTTGTACAATGGTTAGGGTTACACAATGGTTAGGGGTTACACAATGATGGGGTTACACAATGGTTGGGGTTACACAATAGTTGGGGTTACACAATGGTTGGGGTTACACAATGGTTGGGGTTACACAATGGTTGGGGTCACACAATAAGTTTATTTATTGCAATTTTCCCCACCTCAAGAGTTCGCGACCCTGTGAACAGGGGTTAAAAGTTAGTAACGGTTTGGGGGCCGGTAGTCCGGGTCACGTACTTTTGTATTCAAGAGTCGTGATTTATGGAACTGGGAAGTGCTTAGTTTCCGTTCAACGTGTTCTTCAAAAAGATAAACAATAGGTTTCAAAGGGTAAGTAAAAGGTATTTTTTTTTATATATTTTTCTGATTTTTGTTAATTTTTGATTTTTTGTAGGATTTTTTGGTAGGATCTTACGGATAGTGATAATACTAATAATAATAATAACCGAAGTTACGGGTAAAAGTGGGCGCAGAATAGGAGTCATAATAGTAATAACATCGTTAATAATAATAATAACAGTGATAACAATAATAATAGAGATAATACTAATAATAATAATAATAAAATAATAATAATACTAATAATAATAATAGTAATAATAATCATAATAATAATATTGATAATAATAATTATAATAATCATAATAGTAATAGGGATAATAATTATAGTAATATTTGGTGATATTAAGTAATATTTAATAATGAAGGCCCAAACATCACAGTTTAGTATAATAGTAGAACCCAAGATTGGTTCTGATGTAAATATAATTGATTTTTCTATTTTAGCGATCGGAACGTGATACGAAGGTGATAACGCTGTCAAATGGTGATGAGCTTGAGGTGCCCGTTGGGATGCGGCCAGAAGATTATCCAACTGTTAGTGGAGGTCCTGTTATCCATTATAAAGTGGAGAAGATTGTAGGGAAGAAGAAATTAGATGGAGTGTGGGTTTATCGCACCCGATTCGCTGGCTATACCGAAGATGACGACATGTGGTTGTCCGGGGATGCGTTTGAAGGTCCAGAAGGTGCGGTTATGGTGAGACACGCGCACTTGTCGAGGAAGGGTTGGCGACGGATGGCGACAGCGGGCGGTTCCGGTCGAATTGGTAACCTTAGCGAGCGATTATCAGTGAAGAATGGTTCAGAGAGGTGCTTAGACTTCTTTGGTTGGAGCGCTGGCCCCAATTACGAGGCGGTGGAGCGGGTCCTGAAGACATATGCTGATAAGGGGCTTCACGTTGAGGGCCGGGGTTTAATATGGTAGAAAGTTGTTTGAAAACAAAATAGGACATAATTTGTTAATATTTGTATTTTATTCTTTAGTAATTTGGAGATGGATCCGGCTCTGGTCCATGGGTTTTTTTGGTGTGACCTGTGTGAGGACTTCAACCAAATCCGGTCCACGCATGGGGTTGTATTTGGCCAAGTGCTGGGGCGCCTACATGAAGCCGTCAAAGATGTCGAGAAGTGGGAGAGGGAGGTGCCTGAGGCGAAAGGTCTCTTTGTGGCTGACCAACTCCAGGCGAAGTCGAAGTTGTTGAAGATGTGTAGTGTTCGACCCCTTAATTTCTTTGGTCATTAATCCACAGTCTATGATCAACACGGATGGCGATGAGAAGAAGTTTTCGCACGCGCTGGTTTTCATAGTAGAAGATGACGGGATTACCGGTCGCCGGCGTGAGTGCTTTTTTTATATTTGTTTTCATACATTTTAATTAACCCTTTTTTTAATGTTCAATAGTTTGATGTTTCGATGTTTTGGAGAACGGGAATGCTACGCTCCCTAACTGGATGCGGCACAGGTTTTTCTTTGGTTCGACAATGCACCGGGGGTTTGGGTGGCAAAGAGGAGGTGAGTCGAACTGCGTCCTAAACGCTTGTCGGGTGGTAGGGCTGCTTCTGGACTGAATGCCAGTGGATCGGGTTAGGGGTCAACTACACAACAATCATCTTTTATTGTAATTTATTATCCTAAACTAAATAAAGTTTTGAGTTCGAACAGAATCTTATCATGTTTATTTGGGCAGTTGGGTTGTGGGGAGTTTCACGATTTGATCAGATGAAACTTAGTTCACTTAAGGCGAGAGTTACTACGTTGTCCCGAGGATTGTCTCAATGGTAGCCCCCCTACTTGATGTTGTGTAATATTAGTTGTATGAAACATGGGTGCCAAATGCTGAAATTTGAATTAGTACTACTATATTGAGTCATATTCAAATATTTCCTTCATAGATTCTTAATATACAGGCTAGAGATTACTGCTGGCGCCTCTGGGTTTGAAACAAGTTTTTGGGGTTATTCATAAGAGGGTTTAGGTTAAGTGAGAGGTTTTTTTTAATAAAACATTCAATGTAGATTATGAAAATTCTAGTCACTATGACCTAAGGCTATTATTTTCGAGCGATGATGGGAGCGGATGATTAGCTCCAGTAATTCACATTTTTCACGAGCGAATAGAGATGCTTTCATAAGGGGGTTTAGGCGGGTTTAGGAGTGTTTTTTATTCCGAATTTGATATATTTTTAGAAAATTTTGACCGCTAGGACCTAAGACCTTTCGTTAAGAAGTAGTGAGCGTAAACGTGGTATTCGGTCTACCCATTGGCTCATCATTTGGGGAGATACCTTGTTAATAGGGAAGTTTGTTATGTGGGCTTATATTGTATGGGTAAGTGTAAAAATGATATTTTTGAGTATCTCAATGGTTGTATAAAGTAAAATTAAGTATTAAAAAACACGTAAGTTAATTTTTTTTGACTCAGTAGGTCCACTGAATTTTTGTATTTTAATATTTTTTTATAACGAGTGGCTTTGTTATAAGTGACTGTCTCCCTTAAGGACTGAACTAGGGGCTTAAGTTTAAATGTTTGTGTTCTTTAAACTTTTATTAATCGTGTTCCCTGAGTTCGAACTCTTTTTTGGGCTAGTTTTTTAATGTTGGGCTCTGAGACATTTGTTCAGAGCAAGCCCAGACAAAGAGATGCTGCCCTTACAAGGTTAAGCATTTTCTGTCCTCGAGCACTATCAATTTCGACATAATTTGGACTGTCGTGTCGAACAAAGCCAACCAGTTTTTTCAGAGGTTTGTGGTTTATAATATTAACAGAGCTAATTCGTTATAAGTGATACAATCAGACTAATTAGGGGCATAAAGTATATAGAGAAACTGCTATTATTCAGATAGGTAATGCAGTGATATGGGGCACATTCCATTTGTGTGTTACTTATGCCTCCACGGGATCTATGCTAGGGTAAGGTGGGGGGCATAACAATGACTCCTCAGTCATTGAAATCGGGGCAGCGGAACGGCTGCTTATAAAAATGTGTTTAAAAGCCCATTCACGCTGCGATATAACTGTTCTAATCTTCTTTAACAGTAGCAAAATTATAGTTATCAAAGTTAGAACAGTCAGCGTGAGAATGTCTTCTGAATGCGTCCAGTTCGTGACAGATGTTACAAGATTTATTCCTTTTTTAAGTTTGAGCTCAAGTCTGAGAATCTGGCAGTTGTTGTCTAAATAGCAGGATAGCGGTTCATAATTTGATATCGTGTTTTTATTTGGTAAACTAAGAGATATATAGGGAGAGGTGACAAAGTTTTCGTCAAGTTCTCCTTTCTGCCATTTTAGACCCATAGAAGTGACTGTACTTTTTATCATCATCAGAGAGGCGGCAACAAATGCCATGTCCAGTTTTTTCCATTCATTAGCTATTATGGGGACTGGCATTTCATTATTTAGGTCAGGTTTGAGGAGAGAGAAATGCAAGTCTCTTTTTGATTTATGGCTCTCTGAAGAGAAAAGACTTCTATTTACTGACATTATGGATACCGGGGTCTTACAGAAGCTATTAATTGGGCCTAAGAATGTTTCGTTGAACTTTTGGGCACACCACGAGATCTCAAACATACTGTAATTCCGCTCAGCTAGTTTAACGCACGGAGAGTTAAAGTGAAAGTTAAGGATAATGATATCGTCAATAGGTTTTGGTTCTATAGGGTTAAAACACACGAGTATGAGACTGGCCAGCAAGACGGTATGTTTAGCTTTCTTTAGTTTCGATCGCATTGTCTTTCTTTTCGGTCGGTCCGATTCTTCGTTTTCAGATATCTCGTTCAATTCTAGCACATCTCCCTCTGGTTGATGAGCTGATGTCTTATTGACGTTGAATAGGTGACTTCTATTTCTTCGTAAGACTAAAAAAATCGCCGAGCATATGGCTGCTGCGCTCATAAAAATATATACTTAATCAATAGTTCTGAAAGTTGAGTGCCGTCCTTCGAGCCCATAAAAAGAGTTTGAGTTCATGGAGCTCAGTTCTTGCTTTACTTCTGATGCGAGAGACTCAAAGTCAAAATTGTGTAAATTTGGCATTATATGGAAAGTAATACGTTGCGAAATAGCTGCGCTCAGATCAATTTCTGTTTCAAGCAATACTTGCTTTCCCTCATAATGAAGACTGTCTATGCTGAAGGAGGTGGTAATTGGTAGACCGAAGATAAACGGGGGGCACGGAAGTGACCTATTATACACCTTTATATTAAAATTATCGCAATAGATATAGTTATTATCGGCGACAGTTTTAATTTGTACGAGGTCTTCGACTACGAGTTCGTGCATATCCTCGCACTTCTCGGCTCTCCAGTACTTACCGGTTATATTATATGCTAAGTTGGTGTGGCAGGAGTCGAAATTGGGAACTACTACCATGTTTTTCACGGTCTCTACGGAGGAGGGTAGGGTAATAACGCAATCGGATTTTTGATCGTATACAATACTTTTTGCACCAATGTAACGTATTGGACATACAATTGATTTATTATCTGTCTTGGAATATAGGATGAATGGGTCCGCTGTAAATGTGGAGACACTCTCTTGAGTGACCCTTACGTCGAAGATCATACTAACGATGCTATTTTCCTCGTTGATAGAACAGTCTTTTGGTTCTGCGTATTTCAGATTACAGTTAGGGGAACACGGGACTGAAAAATTTAACAACTCTAGGATTTTCTCGTTAACTACGCCAGCAGACCATTTACGGCGTATGTCCTCAAGCCTGTCACGTGTCAGAGCAAGGCGGGCCGCTAAATTGCTGACGTAAATCATAAAAGAGGGTAAAGAGTTTTGTAATAGTCTCAAGGAGTCAGAGATTCCTTTAACTTCTGAAGCTATCCCTTCTATCTGTGTTTGTAATAGTGATATAATTTTTTTGACTTTATTTTCATTGTCTTCAAATTTAGCTAGTTTTTCAAGCATTTCAGCCTGTTTTTTTTGCAGCGCATCAACGCTTTCTTTTGTCTTTCTGTTTTGTACTATCGAATGGGTAGTCATTCCTATGGTCATACTCACAGCCACAGTAATTATACCTATTACCCCTACAGCTAACAGCGCTAAACGCTTCTGTTGGTGTAGGGCCGTTTCAGCCTTAGGCATGTGATAAGGATTTTTACAAAATTTTCTCAGCGGCTCTATAAAGCTCTTTTTATATTCGTTGTCGCACCAGTTTTTTAGTTCTTGGTTTTGGTAAGGAATGAATGTCGGTTCTAAGAACACGAGGCACGGGGAATCATACTTAGCGGTTACCACTACTCTATTGATACCAGTGATCGCCGGGTTAGGCGACTGTCGCCATACAATAGGATTTAGTTTCTGAAATGATGCGTAAGATTTGTTCAACAAACAGAGTGTAAAAACTAGTGCGAAAGTCATTAAGTCAAATAGTTTTTTAGGTTTACGGGTGCGTGTAGACCTTCGGGGCGTTTTGGTAGCCTCAGGTTGAGTATTAGTTTGTTGAAACTCTGTCTCTGTCTCAATTTGAGGTACGGTCGAAGGTATAATTCTGTCCTCAAGTTCTGCCTCATAATCGTATACTTCAGTGGCGGAATCATCGGTTTCAATAACAGTCATTTGATCAGAGTTCAGGAGGCTATCGTCCAAGTTACTAAGACTGCTTTCCGAAGAATAATTGACCTCAATGTCTAGTTTCTCAAGTCTTTGAATAAGATCTTCTCTGTCTACATAGGGTTTAAGACGACTTACGTGTATGCAGTCAATGATGGATTTTCTGTTATTTAAGATCCCCTCAATTTCGTAGTTGACGCCGTTTGAGTGGCAGCGAGTGATAGTGAACGGTCCGTGGTATTGATTAAGAAGTTTATCTGATCTACCCCTAAATCGTGTCGGAAAATGTATTAAGACCTTGTCTCCAGTTTTGAAAGTCACGTTTCTATGCCTTTTGTCAAAATGTACTTTATTTCTATTTGCTGATTTTTCAATGTTGGCGTTAACAGTTTTGTGCATTTCTCTAAGGTTTTTATCGAGCGTTTGGACATATTGATCCTCGTTTTCTACACCTGTACGAATAACACGCATCGTAACGTCCGGGGGAAGGACACATTCACGGCCATACAGCATTCTAAATGGCGAATATCCAGTTGTGGGGTGAATCGAGGCATTATAAGAGAAAGTTACCCATTGTAAGCCTGAGTCCCAGTTTTCCTGGTTCTTATCTACGTATGCGCTTAACATCTTGGCAAGTGTTTGATTGTATTTTTCTGTAAGCCCATTTGTCTGGGCATGATAACTGGTGGTCATAACGTGTTTTATCGAAAGCCTTTCATATATTGCTTGACTCAAATGTGCACGAAACTGCACACCTCGATCGGTCAGTAGCGTATCAATAGCGCCGTGTTTGCAAATTACATCCTCAATAATAAAATCAGCTGCGATCTCCTTTGTGGCAGCCCTAATGGCCTTAACAATAACCCATTTCGTGAAATAGTCTGTAGCTACAATAACATATGTGTTACCGGCTTTGGATTGTTTGAATCTACCTAAGAAGTCACACCCGATCATACTGAAAGGGGCGTTCTTCGTGATAGGAATCATAAGACCAGCGGGGGATAACAAAGGCTTCTTTTTTGTTTGGCATTCGGTGCAAATTTTTACATAATCCTCTATATCCTTGCGCATTGAGGGCCAAAAATACCTATTCATTATCTTATCTGTAGTCTTAAGGATGCCCAAATGACTTCCGCTTAGCGGATGGTCGTAATATGCGTACATTGTTTCTAGTCTAAGAATGAGTGGGAGACACACTACTAGTTTATTCTGATTATTAACTTTAACTTTTTTATATAAAATGTCATGGTTTATCGTGTATTTACTCAATAGCTCATTATCGGTGCAGGCGTTAGGGTTTCTTACCATCTTATAAATTTTACCGAAGTGGTAGTCTGGCCTGAAGGACATCAAGTTCCTCTGGGTTTACTAGGAGGCGCTCTGTCTCCTCGAAACGCTTTCTGCGGCTTGTGACGAAGCAATGCTTATCAAGATTGTCGTCCATAATTTCGGGGGGGTTAACAGGGTATCTACTCAATGCATCAGCAGCCGCATTTTGTCTACCAGGTCTGTACCTTATTTCATAGTCAAAAGCTTGCAAATGGAGTGACCCAGTAATCAATCGACTATTCAATGACTTTTTAGAGTCCATCCATTTCAATGCATAGTGGTCAGTCACGAGCACAAAGTGAGAGCCGAGTAGGTATTGTTGGCATTTAATAGTGACTTTGACTATAGCTAGACATTCAATTTCAGAGATTGAGTAATTCTTTTCGGCATTGTGTAAAAGCCAGCTTTGAAAGCAAAAAGGGAACAATTCATCGTTAATAACATGATAAAGGGCTCCCGCAACTCCCGTCAGGCACCCATCTGTGTGCACCTCTATAGGATGTTTGTTATTGAATGGTACTAATACAGGAGAAGTGCATATTGCGTTTTTCAAAGCGTCAAACGCCCTTTGCTGTTCTAGTTCCCACACAATAGGACGGGTTTTCTCGCGGAGAGATTGTTTTCTATTCTGATTTGGAATTTTTGCATGTGTCTTATTAGAGTTCGAGTCTTTAGGTTTTTTAGTAAGTCTAGTTAGAGGTTCGGCTATTCGAGCGAAGTTTTTGACTTTACGCCTATAAAAGCCGGCTAATCCTATGAAACTTCTTACATGTCTAAGATTTGTAGGGGTAGGAAAGCTCATGATAGCAGATACCTTACTCGGGTCCGCGTCTATGGCGTTTTCTGATATTTTATAGCCCAAGAATATAATCTCTGTTTTAAAGAAAGAGCACTTTTCCGGCTTGAGCGTCATTCCCGATTGCTTGATTCTCTCGAACACTATACGCAGATGTTCGAAGTGTTCGTCAATTGTTTTACTGTGCACACAGTTATCGTCAAAAATATCTCGCTCACAAGTTTTTATTAAAGCTTACTTCACTTCCTCAGTATTCCTGAGGTTTTTTTAAGTGGTCGAAGTTTACAGGTTGAGTGAGAGTCCAAGACTGCCCTTTGGTCAGTCTTTTACTGGCATATATGTGTGAGAAACGGGGTTTTCCAGAGAGAGAGAAAAGGCTCTAACAGATGTGGGTTGCGTAATGGGTAGGGGTTACATAATGGTTAGGGTTTACACAATGAGTTAGGGGTTGTACAATGGTTAGGGTTACACAATGGTTAGGGGTTACACAATGATGGGGTTACACAATGGTTGGGGTTACACAATAGTTGGGGTTACACAATGGTTGGGGTTACACAATGGTTGGGGTTACACAATGGTTGGGGTTACACAATGGTTGGGGTTACACAATAAGTTTATTTATTGCAATATTCACTAAAAATTTTCATTCAAAAAAAACTTTAAAAAATGAAAAAAATTTTTTTTCCTCAAAAATGCTTAAAAATGCTCAAAACGTGGAAAAAACACAAAAAAAAAGTTTTTGAAATTT
>JAQFZT010002454.1:0-11556 GCA_034696325.1 Camisiidae sp. | reverse complement strand
AGCTCAAGCCTTGGCAAACTGCTCAAAATGAATTGTGGGAACACGAACTCACAAAAATTGAAGACACCTTTGTCTATGACTAGTGCTTGAATGAAAGAATTTGAATGAATGAATGATTTTTTGGGATTTTATTCAATAAAGAGATATGAACGAGATATGAATAAGACAATGATTGATATGATAGTAATAATAAATTATAGGAATACATAGCAAGTCGATTAATTGGACGAAATGTCACCTTCATTACATACTATAATTATTTGGTCCAAATTTAGATCACACTCTAATTAGTAAAGTTAGTGAAGCCTCGCATTAACAGTTAATGTAAAGTTTGGTTACCTTCAAGTCTCTGTGAACGACTCCTTGTGAGTGCATATAATCGACTGCTTCTAAGATTTGTCTTATTAGATGACTCGCATCTTTCTCAGTATAACTACCTTTTTCAACAATTCTATCGAACAATTCTCCACCAGTGACTCTATAGTTAAACATAATAATCAATTGAAGTAAACCTACAATTAATGTTAAATAAGTTTTACTTACAATTCCATAACCAAATAGACCTTATTTTTATCTTCAAACGTTTCAATGAGTTGTACTATATTTGGATGTTTTAGCCTAAATTGAAAAAATAAAATTAAATCTAATGTTTGAACTGCTATTCTTGAACAGTATTCTTGAACTGTATTCTTATATAAATATTTAACCAAAGCTAATGTAGGCGTCAAACCCTATCATATTGATTAAACCTCATCTTAACTATTAATTCAAATAATAGTTATTATATATACGAAATAGCTATCAGATAAACTCTAATATATTGTACAACTTGTAATGACCCTTATATTCGTTATATTATTTCCATCGGATTCTATAATCTTTAGTCTAACATATAATTCGATTATATATAAGAACTTTAGTGCACTGTAAAGAAAATTTCTCTTTTTCATTAGTAGAGAGTAATGATTAAAGTTTGTTTGAGTTGTTTTGTGCAATGGCATTAAAGTTTAACAAGTTTTTGTCAATATTTTAGGGCTGCACTACTTTGAACATCATTTATTTCATAAACATTTCGTGCTATAAGAATGAGAATAAAAAGGAAAAAAATTAATAAACTCTTTCTATTGCTTATTGAATGGGCTTTTGTTTCTGAAGTTTGACTAAAAATTGAGTGAACAAAGAATTGACGCTCTTTAAGAATAATAAAACAAAGACCAGTGATGGATAAGCTGAAGGGTTCGTCATAAGAACTCAAATTAATTGATAGATATTGATTATACAGGATAAATTAGGTTTAGATAAGTGTGAAAGTGCTTAACGATAAATATGAATTCACGGCTACACCTCATTTTGCCCGCACCCTCTTCTCAATCCTCCAATAACTGATTCCCAAAAAATTAATTCCATTTCAAACCATTTTTTCCAATAGTGTATAAGGCAAAGAAAACTTTCATCGCTAATTGAGTCATAACAGTTGTGCGAATATTATATTGAATAAGTATCTGTTTGGTTGGCATTTGGCTATTGTTGAACACAGACATCAATCCTTAACGATAAAGTATTTAAGATTGAGAAATGCCTTTATATATATTATTTTTGCCATCAGATAACTCTTTTATCATTTTGAACTCTTGTAAATTTGTGGGCTCTTCATGTCATCACAGGCATCATGAGCATTATTAATAAAGTTTTGGGTCATATACTTGTGACAAATGATTAATGGAAGAGTTTTCTCAATTCAAGAAATCTGTTGAATGCTGTTTTCTATCAAAGACTGCATTCATTTATTCAAACAGAGAAGGAATGAGTTTCAAATATAATGTCATTTTCTCAGTCATGGACAAGCCCGAGCTTTTGGCGCTCAATTTCCGAGATCGCGAGACTCGTCATTTAATAATAACGTTAAGAATTTAAATAATGAGCTGTTGATTGAAAAATATTTCTCTGCATTAATGTGTAAGATCTAGAGCTGGTATTTTCGAAGAATAAGATTCTCAAGTCTCGAAAAATGATTTGCTCCGAGTATAGGTCGAGTTCGCTTGTTTTCACGTAATAAAGTGTGTATTGAGTTTCAATTAAGAATGAATTTTTGCCTTCTATTATTTGAATAACAATCTTATGATAGCTTTAAATAACTGCTTAACCATTAAAATTAATAGTAATGGTATTAAAACGCAATAAATTTGAATACTCTGTAGAATATTTATTATTGCGAACTATGGTTTAGTCATTAAATTTACATAATTATTGAATAAAATATATAAACTCACTTTCGAAGTACTTTAATTTCATTTTCTAATGAGTCTTCTTTGCCTTTGAGTGCTCTTTTATCAATACATTTAATTGCAACCATTTTACCGGAATGTTCTTTATGTTCCGCGAGAACCACTTGAGAAAATGCGCCTCTAAATAGTCAAAAAAAAGTTTTAATACAAGGATACAAAGTTTCAATACAAGGATACAAAGTTTCCATACAATCAAAGTCATTAACAAATTAATACACTTTTCGACAAACATTCATCAAATTAATTCAAATTCAAAAAAGAGATTTGAAAATCATATTTTGCTAATCAAATCAGCCTTTGTTTTAGTAAATGTTTTTCATTATGAGAAAGAATGAAATTTCAGTGTAAAATAATTGTGCGTTCAATGCATTGTTCCATAAAATCGATTTGAGTGAATGTATACGACATGTAAAGCTTTTTGTGTTAAAGTGATGGTTAATTGAAAAAGTGTTGAGTTTTAATCTGAATCTATAAAAATTTGAGAATATAATGCTAGGCTTTTATCGGATAATTGATTAAGAATGGGTTCTTTGCAAGAGAATTGGAAGACACACAAGAGCTGAACGCCTAAACCATTTGATAAAAGATTATTAGATTGATCTAATGCTTCTTTAGTGATACAAGTGATGCACATTCCAGTCAAAATTACATTAATGGCAACTATTTTTAGTCAATATGAAACTAAACAGAATTATTTTTCGAGAACTGCACTAAAATCAATCACTCAATTAGACACTAAAAATACACAATTAGTTTATTAATTATGAAGTTTCTAAGATAGCAAGAGTGGTACCGATTATTGATTTGAATTGAAGAACAGGATTGTAGAAAATCATGTTATGATGAATTTCATTAAATTCTCCATTTCTTATGTTTCATACAATGTATAAACTACTTGTAGACCTATATTCAGGTATAACTCAAAGAGCATTTCTTATTGTTAGACTTCTTGACATTTATAATGTTCGATCTTTACCAGATTTTCATCATTTAATCTTATTATTCAATTAAATCTAAGAGTATTATTAGGAAAATATAAGAAAACTTCTGTATGATTTGCAAATCTTGTAATCCATTTCCAAAATAATCTATAGTTTTTAGTAGATTTACTTAATACAGCTTTACATTAAACATGTCGCGCAATGATTTATTTTCATATATAAAACAAGTCAAAAATGGCTCATAAAATATTACGAAAAATTAGATTTTTTGTGAGGTTCTATAAATGAATGTCAATTCAATTTCCATTTAATCTCTTAAAATAAACAAAAGAGCTTATCAGTGGATTCAACATTGAATTGGTATTGCAGTGCATACTCTCAGGATTGATAATAATTTAGAGCAAAGCTGAAAATGATTAAATACGAGATTTATAAATAACAGTGTATTCAAGGATGTAATGAATCAATTTTGAACATATGGTATAAAATATGATTTTTAAACAAATCGAATCGCAAGTGATTAGAGAAATCTCTAAACTTATAATGAACTTATATTTTTATCGGATAATTAGTTTCTCATTAATGTTATGCGCGATTATTAGTAAACTACTGGAATTGATTAGTGAAAAATAAAACACAAATAAATAATGCAAAACTTTAATCTGTTTTAATCTTTGCAATGCTTTAACAAAACATGGTTTCCGTTTAATTAAACTTAGAATTGTTTGCTTTATGAGAATTCTGTTTTATAGACATATGATTGACTTAATTTTGTTTTTTGTTAACTAGTGATTAGTTCTAAAAGCTCTTATTCGAGAAAAATAATGTTATTTGTGATAATGAGTATTGCCATTACGTTTGCTCTATGTTTGGTTAATATCTACTTGGGATCAATCAATCTCTCGCCTCAACATAACAAAAACATTATGTGAATTCTCATTAGTAGCAAATAATAGCATAGACTATTTCAGTTAATTATATTCAATCAAAGTATTGGACACACAAAATAAAATTCAAATTCTTTATATAATTATACAGATATTACCAAATGAGTCAAGTTATAGTCAAAAACACATTTTTAGGACATATTTTCATAAAGGTATGGGTAGTGAAGAGCATAATCTCACTCCTCATTACTTTTTAAGGCGAGCTTTGGTTTAAGTTTATAGTAATAAAATTATTACACAATTGATTCCACTATTCAAAAAGATCACTCGTATGAAGAAGTTTCAAGTTTTTTAAATATTTAGTCACAAATTTTCCGAAATTTCCCATTTTATTAAAAGTTAACAAATACTCAACATATTTTTGATTCTGGTTTTAAATCAAATGAGAAAACATAAGCTACAGCTGCGAGCTTGAGCTCGGCTTTCCATCAATCAAATACTTGAAGCTTGAGCTTCAACTCAAGCTCAATCTTAGCTTATGCTCACCATAGCTATCTATGAATGACTTGAATGTAATTTTATTATATAAAATGGTTTGAGACAGACATTCATTTATTAAAAGGAAAAAAGAGTAGAAACAGAAATAGCATTAACTAATAATTGATAAGTTTTATCAGTTATGTATTGAGTGAATAATAAGTGAAGGCATGCTATTTCTTGACAAAATGTGAAAAATTATCACTTCTTTACACAAGAATTCATCGTAATTGTAAGGTTATGTTGGATAGTATGCAGGAAACTGTTACTCTCAACTACAATATAGATATAGCACTACACAAAACACCAATTGTGATGCAGGAGAAAACTACTTGAATCAGCTTTGCTAAAAAGTCAGGCTCTAGTCTCACAATCAATACAATTAACAATAAAGAAAATATATATATATATATATATCTCTACTTTATATAACAAAAATTGTATGAAGTCTTATATTTTAGAGATCATATATTTTTGTTTGGTTTAAACTTGTTCGCAGTGTTTCAAAAACTACACATTGACACGAATACTCTGTACATAACATGCATATATGTAACAATTCTATGCCTTTCAGGGATATTGATTTTGATTGAGTAAAATACTAGGATTGGGTACAGATAATACAGTTTAAAATTGAAACTTGAGAATAACAATTAGTATAAGTTACAAACTTTCAATTTCATTTCCAATCAAAACTTATTCCAAAAGCACAAAAATCTCAAATATTTACAAAATATAAGCCAATATTTTTTCACTGTTATAAATACTATTTTGGAAAATATATTTTCAAATATATATTCGATTTAATGATTTGCTATTTCTTATATGCTCTTTAACTTTGGTTTGAATTGGATGTTAAATAGATTATAAATTAAGCCTAATTTTGATAGCATTAAAGAGCAAATCAAATGATCGTAACTTTTGGAATTTCTGTAATTTAATTATTTTGGTTTAATCTGTTTACTGGCAAATAAGGTTCATATCAATTGCCTATTCCTTTAGGAAAGAACAACAATTTTCTCAATAAGAATATATTTAACATAACAATCATTAGAAAGAATGAGAATTTATATCATAAAAGGTGAGACTTGAGTAAAATAGATCTTTATATTTGATGATTCGCTAACATTAAATTGTCTATAAAATGGGACTAAAGATAAGTGCTATAATCTGTAAGAGATTTTTATGTTGAAGTAGTTTTCAAACTTTTCAACACTAAAAACACTTTTAGTTCATTTTAAAGACCTGACCGAATAGAGCCTTTGGACAACTCAAACCTCTCGATGCATTTCTAGCACAAAACTCAATAAGAAAGTAATCGATTTTGACTCTTAATTTTCATAATGGTTTTGTTTAATTTTCACATTTATGACATTTTTGACATTTGTTTTTAAAAATCGATTGCGTAATAATGGAATGATCGTGTTTTTGTTAAATTAGGCAAAATTAATAAAATAGTCGATTATAATTCAACCGCATATTACCAGATACTAAATCTTGTTCAACAGTATTTACGCTAAAATCAAGATTAATATGTCATTTCGTCAAATTTTCTAAGGCTTCATGTATCCAAAATCTAACGTTTCAAACATTATATCAAGTCAATAAGTATTGAGTAAATATTCCAAACTATCACTAATAATGAAGGTTATAATCAACAAACTTTAAGCCAAAATTGAGCCGAAAAATAGATAAAAATTAATCGATAAATATTCTCAAACTTTAAAAGGATATAAGAGTGTATTGAAACTAATTATAACTAAATTTGAATGACATTTTAAAAAGAGTCAAAGAAACGGAAACTGTGAACGATTTCCTTGAATGAAATATATTTCACAATAAATGATTTGTTGAAATCTACAAAAAATAAACATTATTTTCGCCAAATTCAATAATAAAGCAATAAATGATTGAAGACAAAAATAGGTTGCGGTCTAATCTATTTATGATTGCAAAACCTGTAATAAACTTATAATAGCATTGACGACACCAACGTATAAAAAGCTAATGAGACGTTCAAATGATTAGCAAAAAGAGCAAAAATAGCGAAATTCAAATTATGATTAGGGGTTCATTATATTCATTTACGCATGAATTTTAAAATAGTTTATTTCTAATTCTTTCACGGATTTTATCTAAGACTAAATATACTTTAACTCCAAAGTTAAAATTCATTATAAGTTATTTCTAGAATAAGACTCAACATTGAAACTTGTGTTGGAATTCAACTCATTTTTACAACAATTTATTTCTTTGTACTCATATTCAAATTCACAAATTATACAATTTATGTTTTTGGCAATAATTAAATCTTGAATAATATCGCAATTTTTATGTCAAACTTTCTCAATAATAGGAAAATGTTCAGATGTATAGAAATATGAAAGTTTGAGTGAAACACTCAATTGAAAAGTCTCTCACTTAACAATTATTTGAAGTTTTCAATAATATAGAAATTTAGAAACTCGTGAAAATTTTCATCTCAACAATGAAATTAACAATGAAATTAACAATGAAACTACAGTATTAACAGCATCTTAAATAATATAAAACATTTAATAGAGTTAAAGAGGTTAATGACAGACAGACGGACACAACTGCGAATCTATAGACTCATTCATTTGAACACAAGTTCAAAAGTTTCAAAAACAATCACTTCATTTGATGAGAAAATGTGTTGAATTATTTGAAAACCGGTATTTGAATGAAACTTATTAAAAAAATATGACTCAAAAAGAGAAAATATATTTACATAATATCTAAATAAATAGGAAATTGATATGAATTTGTGATTAAACGCAAACTTTAGACATGAATGAATGCGACAATAAATGTGTCAACAAATGAGTGCTTATAAAGTGTTATAAATATATTAATAAACAAAACAAGTGATAACTCATAGTAATGTTTATTATGATTAAAACAATTAAATTGATAAGAAATAAATAAAAGAATGAATATAAAGATAAAATGAATAAACAAGACATACGTTCCCAATAGATCTTTGAGTTGATATTTGTCTTCAACAGAAACATCTTTATTAATGTCTCTTTTTCTTGAGGTTTCTTTTTTCCCGAAAAGTGGCATTTCTTACTATTTTTCGATTTACTTCAGATTCAAACTATTTATTACTTATTAAACACTTAAAGAGTAATTATTATCTAAAATCAATATTACTTATAGTTAAATGATTGTTAAAGTAATGAAATAAATGTTGAATGCAGTGAATGACCACCATTTCCAGTGAACAACTAATGCATTGCATCTTCTCATAGAGACTACTATTGAGTTTTGTTGAGCCAATGCTTGCATATAATGCTATATACAATACTATATAACTATACGCAACCTAACTATACAGTACACTTCACATTATTTTATAAACAATTTTCTATATCTTCAACAATCAGTTTTCGGTTAAAACTTTAAACTAACAAATTTTTCATTTTTTTCATTATTTATTTCAAAGTGAGACAAATAGTTTTGCACAATGTTTGCACTCAATTATTATTCTATTGAACTAATAATAATTAAGTGTAAAAATGAGTTCAAATTATGAAAGTTACCTGTATAAGAAAGTTGTAGTAGTGAAGAGCATAAGTTTACTTTCCATGAGCTTTAGCTTCAAGCTTAAAGTTAGACAAAGCTTAGATTGAAGCAAAGTTAGCTTAGATACCTAAAAGTTTCCGTTAGAAATTTTTGCCAACTTCCAATTTTATTAGAAAAATACGTCAAAAAATACTTTCGCTTTTGTTTCTAAATAATTAGGAGAAACAGAAGCTTCAACTTTAGCTTAGCTTCTCATGCATGAGCTTATCCGGAATCATTCGAGCTTAGTTTGATCTTAAATTCAAGCTCAAGCTTAGCTTATGCTCTACACTAAGTTGTAATTTTAACTAAATTGATGACTACAGGGTCGGAAATAATGATTTTCTAGGGGTCTACAGCAAAATCATAATAGATAGAGCAAAACCGATTTCAGATACGGTTACCGGTTAAAAGCATATTAAAAAACTTTATTTCAGAAATCAGTGTGAGAGCCTCGAATTTTAGAATAAGCTAACAACAAATTTTCAAATAAACTAGTATTTTTTTAATGAAATCAAAAATTTCCCGATACCTCAACCCCATTTATGATACATCGTTAGATTCAGTTCATCAATCTGAGCCATTTGATACCATATTTAACCAAATCAGACCCGAGACTGACCACATCTGGTCAGTTGACATCAGCATAACTAAAAATATTAATTTTGAAATATCATAGAAAGTCAGTCAACTGGCCAGAAGTGGCCAGTCTCGGGTCTGATCTGGTTAAATATGGTATCAGCTTAATGAACTGAATCCAAATATGTATCATACATGTTGGTGGGGTGTCGGGAAATTTTTGATTTCATTTGAAAAAAATACTGATTTATTTGAAAATTTGTTGTTAGCTTATCCTAAAATTGAGCTCGAGGCTCTCACTCTGATTTTAAAGTTTTAAATGTGCTTTTAAAGGTAGAATCCGAATCTGAAATCGGGTTTGCTTTATTTATTATGGTTTTTACTGTAGACCCCTAGAAAATCATTATGTCCAACCCTGTATTATGTGTTTACAACTCGAGAAACTACAGTAATTTTCAAACAAGGATATGACACATTAGATTGGGCTCAATTAAAAAAGGGAATTCTGTTAATAATTTTTCATAATAATTATAACTAGTATTTTATTTCTCCATATAATTGTAAGCTTTAACGCAAAAGCCTTTCCCAACTTTTCCTCATAATTTTCCGAAAGCTTAGTCATCGATATGGGAAAACTCGATAAAACCGTTCATAAACCACATAATGAAAAACACTTAAATTTTGAGATCCCTTAGCTTTTGATACAAGAAAAGTTTCAAACAATCAAAAACTTTAATTTTATTATAAATAAATCAAAGCTAACAGTTTGGATGACTGAAAATAGCCGGAAATATTTGATTAACAATAAAACATTATTAAAGCGTAACAAAATTAACTGTTTTACAGGCTTTTAAGCAATAAGAAAGTCAAATAAAGAATTAACTTTTGCTGTTATAGTGATCGTTGAAGTTTTTATCAGTGAATCTATTACTTAATTTGAAGTTATTTAAGTTAACCGCAGTTAATACATACAGTTTTCATTGCTTTACATTTTTGTATTAGTGATCATTTTATTAAATTTTTTAATAAAATTCTGGAAAAACAGGTGAGAAATAGAATTCAATTCTGATAATTCATGATTAGATAGTGATTCAATTAAGTCTATTTAATTTGCATGTACTGTACAGTACAACATATATTTTGCAAGAATTCAAGAATCTTTACAATTAAAACATTGATTTATTTTGTATTTTAAGCTCTCTAAAGGTTTATCTCACAAAATGTATCAAATATTTCAAATTCTCAATGCCTTTGAGAGCAAGAAAAATCAAATAAAAATTCTAATTTATTTTGCGTTTCAATGTTAGAAATGAATATTCAGAATAAATCAATTTATTGATAGAAGTCATGTATTTCTTCTGAATGCAAATTGTTCTTGTGATTATCGGAAGAAGTTTTTATTTAATAATTATTCAATTTTGATTTTTGAATGAGAGGAAGTTATTTTTGTCAATGTTCTGCTCATTGAAGCAAAAAATAATGCAAAAGTAGTTTTCTGAAAATTCCAAGAATTAATTATATTCAAAGCTTGTTTGAAAGCTCAATATTAACTGTAAAATATTCATTGCTTACAAGTTCTGAATTGATTTAGTTAAAAGTCTGTATATACTAGTGCTGAATATTCATGAAATTGTGATTCATTTATTATCTAAATTATTTAATATCAAATCAAAGAATGCATTATCTCGAAAATCCTAAGAGGAACTCAATTTTTTCTTCTCATTTCAAAGAGTATTTGATTGATCAACAAATCAAATAAATTATTCAGTCAAAAGTGAATGAAATGTTAGGATTCTGTTGTTCATAATTGCCTGAAAGAAAATCCCTAAATTCTAAAAAGAGCTCAAATACATTCAAAGGAGTGGAAAGAAATTATGAATTAGAGAAAGTTGTTCTTTTGAATTTACAGCCGCAATGATAAGGAAATAACTTTTATAATAATCGATTGGTGAGGTTTTATCTATTGTAATTTTGCGTTAAAAATACACAAAAATCATGAGCAATCCTAATAAAAGGAAAAATATTTCAAAAAACAAGAACAAGCCATTAGAGGAAATATAACCAAAATAGGCGCCTCTTTAAATAAATCAAAAATATACTCAAAAATAAAGATCAAAATTACCATTTAGTAGGCCTTTGCCCTCAATTGAAAACTTTTTATACATTTATTCATAGTTACGGCCAAAGAATCGATCATTTTTTCAAAAAATATAGACTTTAATGCAAAGATAAAGTTCTCGACTAAAATCAAAAAATTTTAATTACTGATAAGAAATAAAAATTTTTGAAAATTATGAAGTTTAGAATTGATTAAACTTGAGATATGATAGAGATATAGATAATTCGCATTGAAATAATTGAAAACAGATGAGACGTGAATATGACTAAGTTGTGGAAATGTTTTTTCTGTTAACCATAAATGATTTCTATCTATAGTTTATCTTTAAAAATGATTAATTTTGATCTTAAAGTTTTTTTAAAGAGATCTGACACTGAAGTACAAAATATGATCTATTATTAGACCCGTAACTGTATTTTCCATTATAAAGGTATATAATATATGAGAATATTTTTTTTGAAAAAGAGTATTAACACTAAATTACATCATGACTTAGTTATTAGGAGTCAATAAGCAATACTTGTGTCTCTCATAAAAAGCATATGAATGATTTTTTTGAAGAAGTTCACCTTAAACTAACTTATTTTCAAAGTTTTTCATAAATACTATATCTGTTCTAA
>JAQFZT010002453.1:0-11557 GCA_034696325.1 Camisiidae sp. | reverse complement strand
CTAAATTGTGATAATAAACAATTTACATAAATTCGTCAATCATTGTTAAGACATAAGAATAGAGTTTGAATTTCAAAGAAAGGGTTTGCGATCAGAGATAACAAAATTAAAATTAAATGTTAAATTAAACCTTACTATCTTTTGATTGATCTCTTGATCTTTTTCAGCGAAGAATTGCGTTTTCCAATAAAATTAGGAGTGATTTAACACATGCATTCATTCAATCAGCTATTTAGCTATTGAAAAAGACATTTATTTATTATTCATAGATTTAAATGAATTTTTAAAAATATAAACATAACAGTTGAGAAAACGAAATTATTAGCTGTTAAAGAAAAATATGCAATATATCATAAAATGTGATTAGTATAAGGTTTTATGGTTTCCACGCAATCACTGATAATTAATACGCTCAAAATTAATAAACCTTATCTTTACTGATACTAAATATTGTAAACACTAGAAGATTTAACTTATGAGAACAATAATAATCAATTGAAATCTTTTTATAATGAATCAGAAAATGGTCATCTTTTTATCCTTGGAAAGGGTAGACATCTCTTAATCATTGATAAGAGGAGTGAAAGACGCTTTTTATTGGTAAGATTCGGAAGTTTAGATCTCTTATCATTATGAATTTCAAATTATATTTTATAAGTTGTGTGAATAGTAAAAAAAGATGTGGTCGTTCAAAATGATAGAAGAACTGATTCAAATTTCGAATTAATGACACCTCTAAATAAGTTTTCAATCTATCGCTTCTCCACTTCATAAAACATAATTGGCGGCAAAGGTTGAGTCAGCACTTTTAACTTGAAAAAACTTGAATCAATGTTATAAAAATATATTCTGGAGACTCAATGAGAATTGACAATTATTTAATAAACAGTGATATTTTGATAAAAATTTGAATACATAATCATAAATCATAAGTTTATAGCAACACTTCAACGATTTGAAAAGTGCATACTTGTGCCACCGAAGCCATTAATAAATATAATTTTGCTCAACATTTGTTCATTTTAAAAGAGTTGAAGTTTATTCTCTATACTTCTTTATACTTAGATTTATAACTATTAAAGTATTTTGTTAATTAAACTTTTGTATTCAAATAAATCTTTGTTCATCATAAAAATTCATATTTGATTTAATGCTTGAGAAATGTATGCTCGATAATTGCTGCTCGATAAATGCTCGATAATTGTATCGCACGTTATAATTATACATACTTTTACGAAATAAGATTGTTGTACTCAAAGTTAGTTCATATTTAAACTATTTATTGTTTTAAAACTGATTTTAAAAATTTCATTTTTAAAAAACTCAAAACTACTTGTGATCTTAAAAGAAATCGCTGATATCAAGATCTTCAAGTTATCGAATGCCTGAATCAAAGTTAAAGAAATCTTCAAAACTCAAGTCCAAGAAATCTCAGTCATCGGATCTCAAAAAGAAAAGTAAATCTGAAAAAAGTAAAAAAATGAAATCAGATTCTGATCTAAACAAAAAGAGCAGTACAACTGATGTGAGAAAGAAGTCGAGTAAAAGTGGATCGAAGTTAACAAAGGAAAGCAGTCAATCTGGAAAAGTATCAAAAACTGGTGAACCAAAATCTGGAATCTATGAAAAAAGAAGTAGAAAAAGTGGATCCGAAGGCAAAATTTTGAACTCAAAACCACTTTCACTCGAAGATCTCCATTCGAAAGATCTCTAGCGTTTCAATTAAACTGTTTGAGTTTTTTTTGTTAAAAATCAAAACAAATTCTTTTTACTGAATATTTGTAGTCTTGCAATCAATAGAGATTATCTGATGAAAAACTATAATGTTATGCACTTAACAATAAGAGCCTTTTGGATCAACTTAACAATTATGAGCCGAAGCTCGTATTGGACTTGAGGACTAACTGTTCGCGATGGAGACCAAATCAATTCTCCCCTAAAAGTATAGCATTAGACCTTATATATTAATTTATGAAATAATCATTTTAGTAAAGTTTATATAATTTGATTGAGTGTGCGCGCAGTCTATAGCTGTCGTGTATTTTTGAAGGCGAGGGAAAGTGCGACACGTCAATGAGTGACCCTTTTCTCTGGCCTTCTGTTTGCACGCTTTCATTATCCAGCAATTTTTGGCTGTTGGGGTCGACTACCCATATATAAGTTTCATATTATACTCTTAGTTATAGAAAATACAGTCTTAAAGTTATGAATACGAAACTATCTCATGACTACTGATCTAATGTTTGGTGTGTCCCATACCTGGATTCGGCACTCTTCACATCAATTAATGCTAACGGAGAATAAGTTTATTGTTTAGTTAAAATAGAAACTTAGGAATACAGTACCCAAACCCTTATCAATTGAATGTATTTTAATAGAAAATATACAAATTATTGAAGCATTTCTCATATAATTTTATGAAATAATAAACAGTCCATTACATGAGTTGATTAATATTTATGATATAAAATATTCATAGCGTTATATTTGATAACGAATTGTCATAACCTGTAAAAAGATGTTTAACTACTGTATAACTGTACGTTAGATAACGAATCATATTTAACGAACTTTTTTCAAAATTAGAGAATAATATTCATTGTTCAGTTCTTGTGTCACTCGATTTAGAGTATTTCAATAATATATACATTAAATAAGAACTTTAGAAAAATAATTATTGAGTGTTATTATGATAACTGAATGTTAAATTCATGTGATTAACAATGCGTTATATTTTACAAATCCAGTGAAACTTTAATTTTTAAAATAACTCTAAAAGAAACGAAAAACATTTAGAGAAGAGATCTTGTAATTAATTTATTTGAATAGAAGTCTCTTTTCTTGTTATTATACTTATGGTTCAATTGAATTGATTTGTTTTACAATAAAGTCTATTAATTTTGTTTAAATTCTTAATCACTTGTAATTTAACTGATAATCAATCAAAAGAATTATACAATAAATACAAGTATCGAAATGGCATTCAATAAATTATTAGTTTAAAAAAAGTATCCTAAGAAATAGTTACAGATTGAAGACCTCAAAACAGAGCTCAAGATTAAAGAAGTGAAAATTCAAGACCTCAAAGATAAGTGGTCGCAATTTGAAGTCATCGTTTTGAAGAATCTCCAAAAGTTAAATACTTTTTGCAAAAGAATTTCTCAAGTTTATGACATCAATCAATTTGACAAAAGTGATGACGAATTACAGGCTTTGATAAATTAATCCAAAACTTCAACAAATGGTTGGCAACAAAAGTACAAAAGTTCGAATCTTCGGCTCAAAATATTGACTCTGAACTTCGAAAAACCAAATCAATTAGTTTACGTCTTCAATAAATCTGGACGTTTTGCTATTGTTTGGGATTAAAACTCCTGATCCTTATAAGTTATTGTCTTCGCTCTCTCACCAGAATCTGAAGAATCGTCGAATGACTACTATTATTCAGTTGTAAGTAGTGATCGATCTTCAAGTCTTGAATATGTGGACACTAATCAAAGTCCTAAACAAACTCCTGAACATGTGATTAATGTCGAGGAAAAAGCAGATGTTGGTTTCGGTATTACCGCTATTTTCGGTTTGTGGCCGCTCATAAACGAGCTAAAGAAATGGTAGAGTCAGAAGCCAACAAAATTTCATCAAAGAATAAGTTGTCAAATATTTCATTATTCTCTTAAGTCATTATTATTGTTCATAAATTGTAAATATACTCTTATTCAAATCCAATAATTTATTTGTTCATTCAATTATTGTAAATGTTATAAGACTTCTAATCAATAGGAAAACCAATGAAACAATACTCAAATTTCGAATGTTTTTTTCTAAACTATTAATTTTCTTGAAATTTACAACTGATTTTTCAAAATTAGAAAACATTCTGTGATAATTGAACTGATTGTGAAAACTTGAGTTTGAATTTATAAGACGTTAGAGTCCAGATTTGTTTGACCTTTCAATTGACATTCGATTAACCCAAAGCTTTACACAATAAGTTGACATTCTAGTGAAGTCCTACTAAGCTTATTGTTATAAATATTCAATAGAAAAAATTAAATCAGTCCTTCACTTTAAGCTTTGAAACTAAACTTGAAGAACAGATATGTTAAGTTACCCTTAATTGTATGAGTAATAACTTTTAGCTGGATTTTTATTGAATAATGAATTTTTGATTGATGCTCAAAAAGTAATTTAATAGGTTTTAAATACAAGAAATAGAAACAAATAGTATGCAATACAATTAATGATTGACTTTTTTATCGACTTGCTTTTCGACCACTTTTCCAGCCAGAGTTCCTGCCACTTGACCTAAAACTGGACTTCCAGTGACATAAGTGACACCAGCCTTAACCACAATACCCGCTACTTGACCAACAATTTGTCCGGCATGTTGTTTAACTTCCTTTTTGACAACTTTTTTAACTTTAGAGAGTATACTGTAGAGCTCTTGCACATCATTTTCTAAAAATATAGGTTCAGTTGTTTCCACTTTAACTATATGTTCATTATCATCAAGTGTTATAATAACTGCAAAATTAACAACACCGCTAACCGGTGCGTCATTTTCATAACTGGCAACAATATCAGCGGCAGAAACCGGACATAAAATACGATTAGATGAGAGCTAGAATTACACATTTCTTAAAACATTGTCCATACGGAAAGTTATTTGCAATACTCACTACTTCGCAATCTCCTACTCTTTTAGATGATTTCAAACCTATCAATTTACCATTTTTCAGATTAACAGTAGTATTGAATTTAAGTGATCCGATTGAATCTTCAACAACTACTTCTATATCAGGCAATGGCATAACATTGTGGTTAACCAATTCTTTAAGTGTTATGTCCACTACAGTATTGGCGTCTTTAACCAATTGATCTGAGAATGGGTTTATATATAAAAGTTCATTAAATACTTATAAATGTTTAATTTTAAATTAACTTATTATTTACTTTTGGTTGAAAGACCATTACTCAAGTTAACACCACATAAAGTACTTATAATAAGGAATGCAAAATACATCTGAAGTGATCAAGTGATTGGCCAATTCATCAATTATTCCAATAAGTAGTTATTATTTCTTATTTATACTAATACTCCGTGAGAATCCTACCAAATGTTTTTCCAATTTATTCTCATTAGAATATCATTTTAATTGATAGTCATTTTATGTAATTACGTAATACATGTTTACTTTGCAGAATAAACTCATTGTAAATTCAATTGAGAATCTCATGATTTTCAAGGCTAGTGATTATCTGAAGATGAAGTATATATCCTGAAAGAGATATGATTTTTATACTTAAAATACATTTATTTATGTAAATTCACACCAAAAAAGTTTATAACTGATTAACTGATCGTAATTTTTATTCTAAAGTTTGTTGATTCCTCTCAATTCTTTCCACTTCATACAGAGTATGGTATTATTATGTCAATCAATTAAAAATATTTTTTATTTCCGTAGTCAAAAAGCATAATATTTTGTTTGAATTTTTCTAAATGTTTGGTTTTCTTTCCACTTTCTTCATAATGAGTTAATTCAAGCTTATCATGACTTTCAAAGTTTTGAAGTTCTGAAAAAGTTTTATAAGTATTTTGGTAGAAATTTTTGAAAATAATTTATAAATATCTTGTGAATTTTTCCGAAAGAATGTAACTGAGAGTTCAAATAAAAGTATTTTCCATACTATTCAAATAGGAATTTATTTTTCGAAGAAAAGTAATTTTTTAGAAGAAAGTAAATCCTTTGTTATTGAAATGTGTTGTGTAATAATTTATTCAAACAATCGATAAGTTTTAAATAAAAAGATTAATTAAATAATAAGATGACAGATGACTTTTGAAATTTATTGAAGTGTTAGTCGTGTTGATATGTTTTGGGCACACTATCAATGAATTTCTCGACTGCATCTATAAGAGATTGCGGAAGAATACTTGATGCTCTTGGTCGAGGTGTGGGAGCATCAGATGGAATTCTCTTCGCCTTTCTTGAAGTATTTTCTGCTTTTGGTGAACCTTTATATATGTGCTCATAGTCTGACGGAGCGATTAGTGCTGTGGGAGCATCAGATGGAATCTTTTTCATAGGTTTCACTATCTTTTTTGAGCCTTTATAGATGTGCTCATAATCTGAAGGCGCGATGAGAGCCGTCGGAGCATCAGATGGTATGCGCGTCACCTCTTTTTTCGGGTTTTTGGCTGTCTTTTCCGATCCCTTATAGATGTGCTCATAATCTGAAGGCGCGATGAGAGCTGTCGGAGCGTCTGATGGAATTTTCTTCACCTGCTTTTTCGATTGTTTCGATGTCTTTTCCGATCCTTTATAAATGTGCTCATAATCTGAAGGCGCGATAAGAGCTGTCGGAGCGTCCGATGGAATTTTCTTCGCCTGCTTTTTCGATTGTTTTCCTGTCTTTTCCATGCCATGAAATATGTGCTGATAGTCTGATGGCGCTATCAGTGCTGTGGGAGCGTCGGATGGAATTCTTTTAACCTGCTTTTTCTGTTGTTTCACTGCCTTTTCCTTACCATGAAATATGTGCTCATAATCTGACGGCGCTATCAATGCTGTCGGAGCGTCCGATGGAATTTTTTTTGCCGTTTTCTTTTGACTCTTAGGATTCTTTTCTTTTTTTGAGGACATTTTAAAAGTACGTTTACCAGTAAATGTTTATTAGAAATAAGAAGAATTAGATTTTTCAATCAAATCCGTTCAATGAATAACGCGCGCAAACGCTTTATGATAAAAAACTATTGTTGAATAATTGAATTCATCATAAAAAGAGTTTTACATCAAATAGGATAAAACATAAGATTAAATATAATTTTTGATGTATCTATAACTTTAAGTGTTGGCCTAATTCTGTTTGTGAATAACCAAAATATCATCTCTACTATAAGTTTTAGAAATTACAAAATAATTCAATTCAATTATAAAAGTTTCTGTAGGCATCAAAACTGTACTCCAATTATAAAATGCATTCAAGAGTTCAATTACTTAAAACTTTTAGGTTTAGTTTTAGTAATAATTGTCATACTTTGGAAAATACTATGACTTGTTTTAGACTTGACTCCTAAGTATTTAATTATACTAATAAATCAATGGTGAACTATGGCGTGAACTTTAATTAGTACTTCTAACCAATTGCAACCTCAACTTGTGATGTATGATATTTATCAGTCAATATAAGTGAAGGATTTAAATCGTGAGATTGAACATAGTTTTGGTTTCACAAAAAGAAAAGTCTTGATAAGAACAAACCTCTCGCAAACATCTTTTCGTTAATGTTACAAAAATTCATTTTTTATAAGATAATTAAGTTAAGCATTGATAAGCATTACAAAGTATTTTCAAAAGTAATCTGTCATCTTATCATTTAATTAATAAAAGAATGGCGATTCGCTCACTTTCGACTATATTTTATAATTGTTCACCATTTTTGAAAGTCAATTGTTCGATGAGAACTTATTTAATGCAAATTGATTTGACCGCAAATCAATCAGTCAATTGTACGCAACCATCAAAGTCATCGAAATGGAGTACTAGACAGCACGAGGATTGGGTCAACAGATTGTTCGGTCAATTAAGACAGTTGATCAAAATCAAGAAAAAATCAGACACTGATTGTAAGAAACACAAGTTGAACAAATCCCAAAAATCAGAAGACCATCATTTTTGAATCTTAGTTTTTATAGACTATTATTTCATTGTTGAACTGCCTCTCAATTAATCTCTCTATTCAAAGAAATTTTTGTACTCGAGTCCGAAATGACACATGTATTAAATGAACGTATGTTTTCAATTGTGTGATTAAATTGATTTTTTAATAACATTAGAATTTTTTCTTAGTGAGAAATCAAGTTTTCAGTTGTTATAGTTATAGATTAATTAATGTTTACTTTTTTGGGAGCTGTTGTCTATTCTGCCAAAAGTATTACATAACTAAGAACTAATTAGCCTTAATAACTATAATTTTAGGGCGACTATAGTTTGGGTCTAAATATTAATTACTGGTGTTATTGAGTGTTTTAACTCGTGGAACGAAACTTGAGTCGGGCTATCATTGTCATCAATACTTTTTAATTAAAATACTATTTAAGCCTTTTCAATGGATAGTAAATCTTATTTATGAATGGAGTGAACGTTTCTATCTCTTTAAACTTTGATAAAATAAAATAATTAGGATTTATCTGAAGTAATAATTCATTTCAAACACATAAACAGATATATATGAGAAAATGTTTTTTATATTTAATTAGCTAATAATGAATTGACTTAATTAGTTTATATAATCAACTCATTAATGGTATTCATATCAAAAAAGAATCAATGAGGGAATCCTTGTATTCTATACACAGTTTTGTTATTCACTGTCTGTAAATCAAATGCATTTCTACTCAATAGTGAGGCTTTTAAGGAGAAATTAAAAATAATGATTGCGATTTCATCATATGTTCCATACACTTAATGTATACTTCTTTTATATCAAGCTTTCAATTTGATTGCTTTGTGACGAATAAATTTATTTCATAACTGTTTGTCTTCTCATTCTAAGAAAAAGGTTTTTAATAATTCACAAACTTTGTATTGAATGTGATCTTCAAGACATATAAATGAATACTTTTCAAGAATCTATATTAAGTGTATAAAGTCTGATATTTGATTTTCCTAATAATTATTGAAATAAGTTGGAAATTGTTATAATGATAAGTGCATTGCTCAACAACAAAACTTGCTTCAAAGAATTCAAGTATTTTGCGTTCAACCAAAATATTTATAATGCCAATTGAAAGTTGTGTGAAATTTAATTTAGAAAAAAATTTCTCAACATTACCTATAAATGAAACAATATGTCACTTAAAGATAGTAACATTTGATCATATGGTAAGTTAGTTTAAATGATTTTTTCTAATATTCTGTATAAAACTAACCATTAATTACAAAATATTTTCACCAATTGAGCCATTATTCAAGTTAATGCTAAATAAGGTTATGCTTTAAAAGTGGAAATGTCCTGAATTTTTGTTATAAAATTGTTATTTTACAAAATTGATTCTTAGGTAACGAAATCTGCAATGAATAGTTCTGATAATTTAGCGAATTATGAGACATGCGATGAATGGGCGAGACTTATGAGAATTATATCTGAATTGGCAAAATGCAGGTGAATTAAGCTAAAATTTGACAAGCTTCATTATAAGATAATAAAGCATCAAATTTGACTTTAGCATATCTTTTGAGTTCTCACCTGAAGGAATCGGTGGTGATTTGAGTATTAATAAGACATGGAATGGAGCTATGAGTCTATTATACAATAATGTATAAAAATTCAAATTAATTAAGAATTCTTACTTAATATATATTTTTAGGTCTCAGATGCCATTTTCGCTGATATGGGATATACTCTCAATCGTCTAACAATAGCTGAATCCCCGGGATTTCCTTTCACAATAGGAAATAGTCTTACAATACTTTCTACTCCAATCACCAATAGAAACAATAATTACGGATTCACTATATTTTTAGTCTTCACAAAAATTACATGGATTTTAATCCTACTTTCATTTTTGTCAACAGCTTTATTACAAATGTATATATTGAGGAAAAAATTTGATTTCATCACTTTTATGGATCCAGTTCTTGAAAACTTTGCTATTCTTATTGGGATAGGTATTCATCTCTTGAAAATTGATATTTTTGTAATGATTTCTGATAATTGTTTGACAGTTTCGCCTAAAAGCATAAAGAAATTCGATGATAATTACAAACCAATTGCTATGTTATATCTTCTGAATTGTCTCCTGATGTTATTGTTATTTAAAAATGATATATTAATCAAAATGACTGCACCTAAAAAGACTTATATCAATAGTCTTGAACAACTTATTGAGCAAAAAGATATAATACCTATTGGTGTGAAAGAAGCATTTTCTTATAATTATGTACTGAGGAATGATTATAATTTCATGAACCGATTCATTCAAATAGAATATAACCAAATAGTTAGTGGACTTGTATTGAGAAACATTATTGTTGACAATCATGTACTCATATTTGATGAGCCGGATATCGATGCCATTATCTCAAAAAATCCTGGACTGGAATTATATAAAGGCAATCAAATGGAGTGTTTAGTAATCGCAGGTTTGCTCTTTAGAAAGTCTATGGATTTAGGATTAAAGAAAAGATTATATAAGTTGTATGTTTTGAAATTTTTTTAGACTTTTTTCATTAGATTAATGGCCTTTTAATTGTTTGATAGATTGAAAACTACAAATGAAAACGGAATGTTTAACTACTGGCGAAACGATAAGTATAGAGTTTCATCAGCTCAACGCAAAAGTTTAGAATTTCATAACGAATATAACGACGGGTTCTTTAGATTGAATATCAATAAAGTTCGAGTTTCTTTTTGGCTCCAATTCTTGGGATTAAGTTTAGCGATCATATCATTCTTTATAGAAATTTTCTGTTTTCGATACAAATATTTAAAAATAAGTTGCATTTATTTCTTAAATATAATAAGGAATAGTAATTAACTTTTTTTTATTTTTCAAAATCATGTAAAGACAACTTATTTGTGAGACGTTTGTCATTAAAATTTGATCAGTTATTAAACGAATGCTATGTTTAATGCAAAGAAAAAATTGAGTTAAACTTTATTATGTATTACAATAATCTTAGAAGAGAGACATACAAAAATTGAATAGAAATGTTGAAGTATTTTTATATTTTGTAATCATTCATCATAAATGAAAAGGTCAAAAGTCAACGAAATACTGAAAAATGTTATCAAAAATAAGAATTATAGGACTTAATGACTAATGATATAAATATAATCGAAGATAAACTAAATATTGAATATATAAATAGATTTTTAATTAAGAAAAAATGCTTATTGAAAAACGAATTATTAGAAACATAATAGAGTGAAGTGTTTTATATCTGATCTGATAGTCGAATAAAGCCATGCATTTTACTAAGTATTAAATAATGAAAGAATGGGAGAATTTGGATCTTCTTTTGCGACGAGCTCTCTTGGGCTCATTGTTCGAGTGGTAATTAGTCTTATCATGATTTGAGGCATTATTATGCGATTCATTGTAATGATTGGCTGAGATGTTGGCTAACTTCACATGAACTCCGGCTCTATTGAGAGGGCAATAGCGGACAGTATGAGCAAAATCTCCGCCTCCGTTATGACAAATGGGACAGTCATAGGCTCGTAGAATTGGACACATTATACGACTTTCTGGATCTTTAAGTATATGAGACCTATAAAAGTGTGGCTCTTCATCATTGTTCTTACAGAACACACATTCCATAAGTGTAGGCAAACGGCGACGCATTCGCGGCTGAATATAGAATGTATCCACTGATTGGCCATTAGATGAAAATGTTGGACTCATTCTTGGGGTCCCAATTGGTGCCTCACATCCAATTCGTGGATATTCTTCCACAAAAGGCATTACTGATTCATAAGTTTGGGCCACAAATGGGCTCTTGTTTTCGAAGCCATTCATCACATCTTCATTATCGTTACTGTAATCAAA
>JAQFZT010002452.1:0-11557 GCA_034696325.1 Camisiidae sp. | reverse complement strand
TATTGTTTGACGCCTAAATATTTGTAATGACTGAAAAAAGCGAAATTTTTCTTAACAAAAAAATATAAGGGTCCCCCTTTGATATTTTTGTCCCGTCTTGAGACTAGCCAAGGGTGGTCACCCTACATTCACAATTTCATTAAAAGTTTTGTAAATTTAACTTAACCTAATCTAACCTAACATTTCCATAGGCTTTGGCTCCCATAAGGGGCAATTAACGTTGTATACTGTATTATGAAGTCATAAATCACAAAAAACAATTATATTATAGCTATGGTTACGGTTTTACCATTTTAACTAGTGTTGAAATTTTATGTTACTTCTCAAAAATTTATTATTTCAATATCACAATTCAAAACTTTGATCTGACAATAATTTTGAAATTTTCTTAGTATTAATTTACATAATTGGCAGATATAGTGAAGGTATGTCAAATGTAAAGTGAATATTTTAATATAAAAATTTTACAAGTCTCTTCTTTAACAATTCAATCAAGAATTTTCATATTAGTTTATGAAATTATGGGGATCCCTTACGATCAACATCAACAGAATCTCCAGTAATATAAAAAAATTATAGAAACAAAGTGGGTAATGAAGAGCAGGCTGAAAATCTGACACATATTAAGTTATATTGAATATTAGTCAACTGATTAAAAAAGAAAGAGACAAACTTTCTAATCATAGGCTGAACTCTGTTTCAATTTTGAAGGAATTCTATTGAACACAGAGTTCGAATGAATGTAGTATATTGAATTTCTATGACTCTCCTGTTCGCTATAAAGTTATGCCAATCAGCGTGTGTAGGATTAATGAAGATGTTTATAAGTCTTTCTTTACAGTCTTCTTATTAAAACTTTATTAATACATGAATGAAATTCATATCAATATTTGAATAAACTGTAAACATTAGTGGTTTGTTGTGAATTTTGGAAACTCTACTTGACAGCTCTTGTGCCCACAATAGTCTTCATAACTCTTATTAAGCTCTGTCAGTACGCTTTAAAACTGGTGTAGAGCATGAGCACAGGTTTAGCTTGAGTTTGGCTAAGCTAGCTTGATCTTAAGTTCAAGCTAAAGCTCAGACGATTCCGGATAAGCTAGAGATTAATCTCATGCATCGGGAGCTAAGCTCACAGCTATGAGCTTCTTAGCTCCTTTTTCTTCTCATTATTTAGAAACAAAGGTAAAAGTATTTAGATTTGGAAAGTATTTGTAATCTTCTCATGAAATCTGTAGATAAGGATTTTTTTAACTCAATCTTTTAAATATCTGAACTAAAACTTTAGTTTTAATCATGCAAACAATCTTTTTTTTATAACGAAATGGAAGTTGTGATTGAAAAGGTGAGATATTTTTCTTACTACAAGCTCAAAGCTCAACCTCAAGCAAGGTCTTCAGGCTCAAGCTCGAACTGAGAACAATGAGCTCAAACTAAAGCTCATTATTAAATATTAAGTAAAGCTTAAGCTAATGCAAGCTTATGCTTTTTACTATTTAAACCCGTATAAGTTTTGTACTGAAGAGAAAAAGTAAATTTTTAAAAAATACTCTAAAAGAGTTCTAAGCGAAAACTAATTCAAAATAACATCTATTTAGGTATATTTTGTTTGATTTAATGTAAAAAAATGTTTTATTTTTCAACCGGCATAAATATTTTATAAAAAGCTACTAAAGCTTATTGATAGGTATGAAGACTAAAGAAGAAAAAATATCTCAATTGAAACCAAATGTGTATTAGCTGTTCGAATACAAAAATCAAGAAAATTATCAAAGGAAGTCAATTTAATTAAATCTTTATTCTTCGCTAAACAAAACTCCAACTTTTCGAGCGCAAAATCTGTCAAACTTTCTTTAACTTCTACAATAATGCCGAGTTATTAACCAAAATTTTAATTTTTATCAGGAGAAACCGAAAAACATGTAAACTCAATAATTGATTTTAAACATCTTGACTTCTAATCAATGCTTTTAAAAAGTTTTCACAAAAATTCACAAATGAATAGATGCTTTATAAATTTTCACGAAAATTTCATAAGTAAATTAATGCTTTAAACAGTTTTCATAAAAGTTCAAATATAAATAAATGCTCTCAAGTAAAAATAAGATTCACTTTTAGGTTCAAAGAGTGCTTTTGATATGAAGAGTTCAGTATAAACAAGATTTTGTACATAAATTCGTTGAAATCTGGTCTTAAACAGTAGAAAAACCTAAAATCGGGATTTTCGGTAGTCTCTAATAATGACCAACTAATGAGTTTCAAGTCTATTACTACAAAGCAGTTGAAGGTTTCTTTTCTCTCTTTATATAAAATTTTTTGCAAGTGATTTTTTTTCAAATACTGACTGATATATTTATGCTTCTATAGTTTTTGTTGAGAGAATCTTTAGTATAATGAATAATCTCTGGTCTCATGAAAGAGACAGTTTGAGTGTTGACTCAGTTAATGTCGAGATTTAATTTTATAACTTTAAAAATTATTATCAGTTGGGGTTCGCGTATAGCCAGTTGGCACAAATCAGATTTATGATTAGTTTGGAACTCTAACTATTTTTCTATTCATTTACTACATTATTCTATAAAATATCGTTACTATAAAATAAAGTTACTAGTATTCACTCTGGAGTAGAGTTTGAAACACTTAGTATTCTCAAATCTCTTTCAAAAATATGAGAGAATGCTATTGATCATTGACAAACAAAAAACTTATGAAGATCCTAAGAAAAAGCACTTTTAACTCTTCAAATGAATGAAGAATCAATGAGATATCATGAAAGAAAATTTCGACTTCGAAATTTTCTATGACTGAAGTCATCAGATGCAGAAATTATTTTCAAGTTCTCTCAAATTTGATTGAGCTATTTTAAATGATGAGAAGCTATTAAATATTATTGTCATATTTAAATTTAGTACAGGTACAATTGTATTATAAATCATGGTGGAATACACAATCCTTATAAGTGTGCGACGATGCAACGTATCATTTAGAATTTCATCCATCTGTTCATCATTTCCTTTCAGTAAAAAATTAATTAAACATTGTCAGCGACACAATACTTATGAACAAAGCTTCTTTTCAGAAATATTTTGGCAGCCCATATAAAAACAATATAGGATTTATAATTGAGTTTAAAAGAGAATTTACATTAAAGTTCTAAAAAGGGTATTCATATTTGCTTTGATTATTTAATTTTTCTGGATGATAAAGCATGATGAGCTGGTAGAAGACTTAAAGTATGAGAAGGATATAGGTGTTCTTTCAGCTCAAAATTAATTTTACTTCCTGATGCTTTTTTAATATAGAATTTTTATTTTAAAATTATTCAGTTAGACAAAAGGTATTATCAAATAAACACAGTCTAGATCGTGGTTTCCAAAAGGTATCTCAGTTTGTCAGCTTGAACCGTCTATAATAAATGATTGAGCTTGGTTTTATTTATTTATCTACAGTTTATGTGACCATCATTTAGCTCTATTATACAATACAAAATATACAATGAGATCACTTTGCATGACCTTTAGCTTGAGCTTGATTATGAGCTTGCCTTCGAGCTCATGGTTAACAAATTATTTGAACCTCAAATTGAATGAATTTTGTAAAGATGGTAAAAATGCAGCTCATTTTTAGCACAATAAAACTGTTTTACTTTTTCCTAGTATTCAATTTAAAAAATCATATACAAACTACTAGTGCTATATATAAAGTTAACCTATTGTTTTAATCCAAAATTTACCATAAAAGACTGAATATTAAGATTGGTTAAGTAGAAGTCTTCGCGCGGATAGTAAGGTCGGTAAACAAGAATTCAAGGAAAAAGAATCTTTCACGGTCACTTAACTATTATTAATAACTAGTATTGCATTAATGACTACCTGTTAGAGCTTCCATATACTATCGATTAACTTTTCAATCGAATTTTCAACTTTTAACTTAACAAAATACAATTAATTAATTAATTTAACATTAGGTTCAATGGGAATTTTTCAAGAAATGCGCGCAATTAAGGCTATTCATAATTATTTTTCATTTAAATCTTGAAGTACTCATCGACAAGATTATTTGATATAAAAATCACATGAATCGGATAACTTTTAGTTGTATTGCTAGACGGAAATCAAACATAGTACTTCTTTTACCATTGAGTTCTATGAGACTTTTGAAGCTGTGTACAGTACTTGAGACTTGAGAAAGTCTCATTCCTTGAGACCTTACAACCGTTACTTTTTTAATTTACAATAAACGTAATATAGATAAATTCAAATTCTCAATTTATTTCAAGATTTTTATTGTGTTTCTTATGATTTATTCACAACTTTTGAATAGAAATTTATTATAAAAATTGAAAAAACATACTTTTGATTATAAATTAAATTCATATAGTCTAGACCAAATGTTTTAATTTGATTTCAGATTTTTGCCAAAATATTCAAGAAACAGAATTCAAACATTTAAAGAATATATTTCTGAAGATAGTTAAAAGTTAGACAAATAATACAGGGTGATAACAGCGCTGCCACCTTTTTTTCAAAACGAACCTGGACAAAAAATATCAAAGTGGGTACCAAGGTAACTTTTTCACAAAAAAAATTTTCCAAAACCGGGGGATACTGATATGAAAATTTGAAATTTTCATCTGAGAATATTGTGATTTTGAAAAATTGTTCAACTTTACGAAATTCAATGTGTACAGGGTAACCATGCGTCCAGGACAGTCGGAAATTCGACCTCTTTCTTAAAAATCTAGTGGCTGCATTTTGTGAGATTTGGAAAAACATTTTATGGTCTCCTCTTTTATATTTCCCGAGTTGATTCCAGGAATGATCAAACTAAGACATGATTACTTTGTGAGCACATAATTCACTTAAATTAGCTAAAAAATTTCTTAAAATAACATTCATATTTATTTCATTGTAAGTTTCTATTCAATGATATATTTTTAATATTAATCGTTTTAAAAAGGGTCCAGTTGACGAATCTTTCTAACGGGTGGCAGCGCTGGTGACAACGTCTTAATCTATTACATTGAAAGATTTTTGGAGGTATCTTTAATTATCGCAAAATGATGAGGAGAGCTTAAATGAAATTAATAATTTCTGGACTGTCCTGTACGACTTGAGATACTGCACATGGTCACATTAAAATAAGATTTATTATTCAAGTTTATTTTCAAATTTTCTGTGAAAATTTGAATTAAGGTTATTATTGAATGTCTTGTAAGCTTTTTTGTAGAATTTATAAAACATAATCCAAAAAAAAGGTGGCTGAACCAAACCAACCAAAAGCCAAACTACAGGATAACCAGATTGCTTGAAGACCATTACAGATCCATAAATGATACCGATTGCGAATTGAAACAATTGCATAACAGTTATATATTTTTTCCACCATAAATACTTTTGTATTGCGGGTCCTAAAGCTGATAATGCATAGTAAGAATACATGATACAGTGTATGAATGAGTTGATTAGTATGAACAGCATAGCACACGGAAGCAGAGGATTTATTTTCAAAATTAAGTATCCAAAGGTTGGAACTGAGATGTGATGATAAAGATGTAGAAACGATATATGAGAGGATTTTTTTCTAAGTACGTAAAATATAGTGTCGAACCAATCAGCAAATTTTGACATCCAATACCAGTATCCGACTCTTATTTCCTAAATAATTGGAAAAATTTTCTTAGTTACTTGTTTTTAGGACTTCATACAAATGAGTTCACTAAGTCGAGAAATAAATGATGAAATAAATAACTCAAGAAAATATTGAAAGTATTAATGTTTCAATGTATTGTACAAAATATAATACAAATAATGTTATGTTAAAATACAACAATTAAATTTAAAAATATTCAAAATGCATCCTTCAATATTTTGCATACACTGTATTATATTAACAAAAAAAGTATCGGAAATATAATTAAAGCTCACGAATGTTACTTGATCATTTTTTGAATTATGTCACATTTTCTTCTATTTGTGAAATAATAAAGCATGAAGTTTTTTGAATATGTAAATGATCATATAGAAAAAATATTGATGCTTCATTTAAATGCTAAAGAGTTAATTTAAATCATGCACATTTAATTCAAATAACGATTGTAAATTTAATTAGTTCATTAGATCATTAGTATTTCAGAGCATGAACTTGAATTGATTACGTCTGTCAATTAAAGTTGAACACCATTGTAAGAAAGAATGGCAACAATTAAGTGGTTGCACATACTTAAATCACGAGACTCTTTTTTACATTGCTTGAAAATATTTACTAATTGAGCCAATCATATATAAATTCTAATGAGCTAATATCTTAAATGAGAAAACAAAACTTTTAAACAAAAATTATTTCAAAAAATAGCAATTTTATCTTCAGTAAAAGTTGAAAATTTACTATATATTGTTAAGAGCTTTAAATTAGCTTGACATGCATGATTTTAAGCAGTCTAGAGCTCAAATATCTACTTTGACTGTGCAAATACACAATAATCATAGCTTACTATTTGCTACTCGTATTTATATGCAGGACATTTATCAGGCTTAAAATTGAGGTCAATATTATTGAAATTGTTGTTGATTTTATTATATGATTTTTGGTAGAAATTATACCACATCAAGAAAAATATCGGCGGTTGTGTTACTCCAACAGATAACCAAACAGGAGGATAACCAGATTGCAAACAAAATAGAATAGTTGCGTATATTATGCAAATTGCAAACTGTGTTAACTGCATGACTGTTATATATTTTTTCCACCATAAATATTTCTGTATTGCGGGTCCTAAAGCTGATAATGCATAGTATGAATACATAACACAGTGTATTAATGAGTTTATTAGTATGAATAGTATTGCGCCCGGTATTATGGGATTGATTTTCATAATTAGGTATCCAAATGTTGGAACTGAGATGTGATGATAAAGGTGTAGAAATGATATGTGAGAGTATTTTTTTCTAAGTACGTAAAATATAGTATCGAACCAATCAATAAATTTTGACATCCAATACCAGTAACCAATTTTTATTTCCTGGATGTCATAGAAAAATAGGTTTATTGTACGTTAACTTAATTGTTGTGATTATCAGCCCTTTAAATTCTTGGAAGTTTAAAACTGTTGAATTTTTTTAAATTTTCAACGGAATCATGCAATTAAATACAAAGTGTTATTCGGTATTATTTAGAAATTACAGAGTGTTCATTGTTTTTGCCTGCGATTTTGGACATGAGTTTTTCTTAGCTTTTTTCTAACTTGTTATTTAAAATAAATTACCAAATAAGTGACAGTAGGCTTGAGGAAGCTTTATAGTTCAGAGATCGACTAAACTTACTATAAGCCCTATTCTTCAGTCGGCTTCTGAACTATAAAGCTTCACTTATGAATATGAAAAATTTAAAAAAATTCATTCATGTACAGAAGCAATTAAAAAAGCATGTATGAATATAAGGTGAAAGCATATTTCGAAAGCAAATCTCTCATATCATAGTATGTATTTTGCTATACTAAATATGCTTTCACCTTATATTGATTACATGCTTTTATGATTGCTATTGTACAGTCATTCCTGTTCATTATAAACATTTTGACTTTATATAAAGATAAGTTATCGTTGACATCAACCGGACTCACTTCAAACTTTGACTGTATAGAAAAGTTAAAATCTCAAAAGAATGTTTTTCATCATTTTTAATTATTTTTTCGATTAATTCAATATTTTATTCTTCAATTGATGAGTAAAAAAAATTCAATTTTTGTCTTTCTATTCCTATACAATTGAAAAGAAATGTTAATCTCAACTTTTCATTTTGATCTTGTAAATTATGATTTTTTTATATGATTCGTGAAACTCTTGATAAAATATAATTTTAAAATTTTTAAATATAAATGTGCTGTTAAATTCTCACAAAATATCCACATTATTACTTATTACAGTATATACTTTGTGAGTTTGTGCTTTAACTTTTCTACAAAAATCTTAGAAAATTTATAATTAGATTTCTAATAAAAATTTTCTGAGATTTTTGTAGAAAAGTTAAAGCACAAACTCACAAAGTATATTCTGTAAAAAGTAATAATGTGGATATTTTATGAGAATTTAACAGCACAAATCTTTCGAAAATGGAAAAAAAATCACATGAAAATTATTTAATAATGAAGTTTCCAATAGTAAGTTAACTGAAATATCAAAGAAACAGAAAAATACTTACAATCAAAGACTAAACTGAGTTATCTTTTTAATTGAACCGCTTATGAATGAGTTATGAGACATAATAATTGAGAAAATTTCTATTGAACTCGAGATTTCATTCAATAGTTTAAATTAATAAAAACGAAAATAAATAAATGAATGATTTAAACTATTGAATGAATTAAAATTTCAATCCATGACATTTCTTCTTTTGTTACATAAAGTATTTTGAAAATCAATATTTTATGACTATATTTTCAAGCTCTTAAACATTGCATTTTTAAAATTAAAAAAGAAAATTTCGGGAATTTTAAAAATGGAAATAATTTTGAATCCAGTAAATCTGAAATTTTCAATTTGAATTCAATAATAAAAATTTCTCTGCTTTTACTCAATAAATAAAACTTGAAAATCCTAAAAATATTAAGGTTTATATCAAATAAGCTTCAAAAGCCCATAAGAAAAATGGATTTTATTATAAAAGCACTCAAATTCATAAATACCTCAAGAGCTTCAGGTTTAAAATTATTCCGATTCGGATATTCCCATTCGAAGAATCTTCTGCCATAATCACAACGATAAAGGGCTTCTTTGAAAAAATATCCATTGACTAAAACCATAATAACATTGTATAGAAACATAACTTTTCTCAATTTGAAAGGTTCGTGATTTTTCATTATTTGAGGACCAATTTTTGTAACAGTTAAATGATAAGCAAGTAATATATTAGTCATAGTCCATGGGCTCACGTCCACAAGAGGATAGGGTCGGGTTCTTGGGTCCTGAATGTCAACCCAATACTGGTGTAAATAATAAAGTATATTGTTATAGATGGACATGATTTGAACACTTCAATAGCTTTCAAACAAATAAACTTTTTGTATTTGAAGTACAGAAAACAGACTTTCACTTAAACACTAGAAAAATTTTTTTCTTTCTTTCTTTAAACTTTGTTTCAGATAAAATATTGATATACAAATCAATTACTTTCATAAAAACAAATAAATTTCTTTTAAGAAATAATAACAAGACTGCTTTACAATAAAAGAGTGATTGATCAACAAAAGATTACTTTATTTTTTGCTTATCTTTATATAAAATCAGAGCAAATTAGTCATAGAAACTGGTTATATATTTTTTTCAATACTAGCATGAATAAAATATAAGGCAAAGAAATCTCTTCTTTATTTACTCGACTGTGATATTCGATGTTTCGCACCGCTAGAATTATACCAATAACCTATTGACAAATTTTTTCAACAGTCATTATTTATATTCTCAAATGATGTTAATTGAAAAACAAATTAAGCCACTTATCATTCTCAGATAAGTGTAAAAAATAGAGTTTAAGTTCGTGTAAATTATTTACATTTACTTCAAAGAACTTAAATATATATTACAAATACAGTTCTATAGCTTAAAAAAGTTAAACTAAACACGAGAAATTCAGGGAAAATGTGTTCATCATTAGTAAGATGTAGTTAATTTTTGGTTTTTTCATTGAGATTTCTGATGAATTTTCAATAGTTTGTGTTCTCATACAGTTCTACATAAGCGATAAACAATTGAGAATTTGATTGAAAAAAGTTGAGAATATTCACAAAATCTTTTCTATGGTGTTTGAGTCACAGTCTTTTCCATCTAAAATCAAGGCTCAAAGTTTCTTATTTTATTCAATCTATTTAATGGCAATTTTTATAAACTTATAAACAAATGAATTTTTGGTGCATGTCTTTACTTCTAACTTCTTTACTTCGAAACATTTACTTCGAATTTTAAACTTAGTTTAAACTAATCAAAATTGAGTTGAATTTAACTTGAATTAACTTGAATTAAGCTCAATCGAACTAAATTAAGTTGAATAGGTCAGAATAGATTTCATTTCTGTTGTATTTATATCAATCAAATGGATAAAAATTATATATTTATATCAATTTAGATAAATTTAAAAGAGTTTAGTTTAATTAAGCATGCTTTAAGTTCAATTAAACTAAATTCTGATAAATTCAATTTAAATTCAAGATAAATTCAAAATAAACTCAAAATTCGAAGTAAAGATGTGGAAGATTTTGAAGTATTTTCGGTAAATTTATGCTAAACAAAGTATTTAAATACTGAATACATTAACTTTTTCCATTTGAATGAAAATTTGAATCAAACACTTCTGATAATAAGAAAATTTTTCATTTAATTCTATTTTTAAAATAAAGCTCTGTTTCAGATTAATACTTATATTATATAATAGATTAAAAGGTAATAATTAAGTATAATAATAGTTATTTAATTAAAGGCAGAAAAAATTGAAATTATGAACCATAATATTTGTTGAACGCATCGGTAATGAAAAAGATTATGATAATTGCTGTCAAACCATAAGGCTCTTTGAGATCTCAAAAAATCTTTTCATGACTTATTTATATGAATCAAACAGTTTTAAATGCAGTATTGAAACGCTCTAAATGTCAATTAGAAACGAAAATTATAATCTTTATTATACTAGTCTTTGTAGTTTTCTTTATATAAAATATCATTTAATTAATTGTGTATCAATTGTTGCATAACGTTTTATTTCTTTTGCTAATTTTATTAATCTTTTAATGGCAATTAATTTTTTCACAAATCATGCATAAAAATCAGTTTAAGTTTTGCATACAAAACAATAGGAAAACCTAATTTTTTATATAATACTGTACAGTACTATCAATACGATAATAACACAATGTAACAGATGCCTAAAATATTGAAGTCGTGTTTTAGAGCCTAAAAAATTTACTTTAAGTTTCTTAATGCATTATATTTTTTATAAAATAAGTTGTTTATATTACAGAATTTAAGACTTTTAATAACAAAAAAACCAAATATTATTATTTATTTAAGAATGTATGCTTCTTATCAGATTTTACTGCAATATTATTTTTAATATAATCATAGAATTCTGAACAGATCATAGAAAAGTTAAACCTGATACACATTTCTGCTTTAACCAAACTTGTAAATATTCTATTAAGTTCATGAGTCCGCAAATTTTTAGGAATTTCCAAAAGTAGTTAAATTGCGGGACCAAAGCGTCCCGTATTAACCTCTTGCGGGACATAATCATTGATTTGCGGAGCCGTCCCGCACAATTGATGACACTGGTCACCTTAATGTACTCATTGAAGTGCCTCCAATGATCAACTAAATGCGGATTAACTAAATCTAGGCCAGACTCAATTGCCAATAATAAAAATTAAATTATTAATGTCATAAAATCAATATTTACAACAATTTTTTGTATCAAAAAGATTATTTCATAAGTAAAGAATATTTTATTTATTTTTCTAATAACTTTCTTAATGACATTTTCAAATAGATTTTCTTAAGTATTCAATAATTTT
>JAQFZT010002451.1:0-11560 GCA_034696325.1 Camisiidae sp. | reverse complement strand
GCGATTCTTCAACAATAACTTAATTCACACAAATAAAAAGCGAAAAAGTAAAACATGTTCTAACCTTTAAGTTAGTTTTGATTACATAAATGATATTTCGGATTTCCTTTTACTCAACACCAGATATTTCAGAAAAGTATCCTCAGAAACCTCAGATAATATCATCAAATAATCTCTCCAAAAATAAACTGAAATTCATATAATCAAAAATAGAATAGAAATAAAGATCAATTAAATTTTACTCCTTTTAATTATTTTATCCTCAAAATGAATTATTTAAAAAATTACATTTAAAAATAGATTACATTTAAACCAATTATCTCAACCAAAACTCAATTGAAATATGTTTTTATGTATAATTAAGTTTTTCGTTAAATTTAAACTGATTTGAAGGCTTAAAAGTGAACTTAAGCTAAATAATAATATCATAATCATATCATATGATGATCGACTCAAATTTCAAAATAGACTCAAAATATTTCTATTATTCTATGAGTGATTATTTCTATTGACTATTATTGATTAGATGAGCCGAGAGTTAGTCTTGTAATGACAGCTAACCATAAGAATAGTATAGTCGCTGAAGGGAATGAAGTTATAATGGATTGTAAAACAAAAGCTAATCCTTCTATCATCGATTACACCTGGTTTTATGAGGAAAGAATGATTAAATCGGATTCGTTTAAAGGTATGATGAATTTTTTTTCTCACAAAGATATACTTCAAAACTGGAAAGTTATGCAAAGAGTTTAAATATAAAGTTAAGTTAGTATTATGTAATATAGTCAATGCAAAAACAATTCTTATAAAAAACTGACTGAGACTTCAATCTTTATAAAATCAATTGAGTTTAATCAGAAATACAAACTTTAAGTTATATCTAACAAAAGCTCGCTATTGATTAAAAAATAATGATAAATGAAAAAATTGTAAAATATCGATTTGAAATCATTTTCAACGCTCGTCAGCCAATACTAGTATTTTATAGATCTTTCAAATCTTGTAAAACATAACTTAAGATTAAGTCAGAGATTGATTTCACAACGAAAACCCAATCACTCAAACAGAACTTTTGATCTATTGATAGAAAAAATTTCTGAGTGAACATAAATGAGAGTACTTTAACTGAAACTACTGTTTAGAAGTGATAAGAAATGAGTTGACAAAATAAATTGGAAGTTTTTTAAGATTTTAATTAAGCTATTGACAAGAACTCTTATAGTACTAATTATGAGTCTAATTATTATAATTAGGTATAATCATAGGCAATGCAAGTTTGACAATAAAGAAAGTTAATCGACATCATAATGGAAAATATTATTGTATAGCAACTAATTTGGTTGGAAGGGGAAAGAGTAACGACCTTTTATTAACTGTTGACTGTAAGTGACAAATATATAGATCTTAAATAATAAGTTTACATAATGAAAGTTTGGCAAAAACCTAATATTATTTTGACTCTGAATGTGAAGCATTAGAATCTGTAGATTTGAATTTTGGATTTTTAGGAAATGTTAAAATTAAGTTTTAACTGATTTATATTTTGAATTGGAAATCAGATGCACCCATATGTAAATCGGGTCAAAAGATAGTTTATGGAATAGGTATTGGAGAGACCGCTAAAGTATTATGTGATATCGATGCGCGGCCCAGTCAAGTCTACTTTCATTGGACTCTTAATGATACTCATAATCAAAATCTCAAGTTTATAAGTGAAGGTCTCAGAAGTTCACTCTCATATACGCCTAAAAAAAGAGAAGATTTTGGTTATGTAAAGTGTTGGGCTAAGAATGTGGTCGGCAGTCAACAAGTGCCTTGTGTTTACACTTTAATACCCGCTGGTCTGTATGCTATATTTCTTCATATTTCCAATTTATTATCAAAATAATATATAAACAAACAAACTTCACTTATAGGAAGACCAGAACCAGTTATCAGATGCTCGGCTTCTAATCATGGCTTTACATCTTTTCTTATTAATTGCGTTCCTGGATATGATGGAGGTTTACAACAAAGCTTTGCTCTAGAACTTTATGACAATAGAGATGGAAAATTAGTGCTCAACCTAACGAATAGTGAGGTGTCGTCATTTGATTTGAGTGGTTTACAGCCTGACAGTGCTTACGATATCAAAGTTTTCTCAGTTAACGTTAAGGGAAAGAGTGAACCATTTTCTTATTCAACTAAAACAGCTACTCCTCCTGTTCAATTAGAAGGTATGTCAAAGTTCACTTCATTTCTAAACTAAAACTTTTATTCTCAAAATTCCATAGAAACGCCTGAATTGAATGAGTGGAACGCTTTGATACAAAATCTAGTGATAATAGCATTTATTTTACTTTTTATAATATTTTTAATAATAATTATGTGTAAAATTATGCAAAAACATCGAGAAAAGATGTTAGAACGCAATGAAGAAGAAAATGACAAATCAGAAGACATTCTCGAATATGTCGATAGTTTGAGAAATTGTAAAAGTATTCATAAACAGAATGGAATTCTTCCTCAAGAATATATGCAAACAAATACCACTTCGACTTCAAGTGAGTTCTTGAGTGAAACTTTGATTCCGATTACTATGATTTTGAAGATTTGTCTTTCAGATTATATAAATGATGAAACTTTTTCCAAGCCTTTGTCGAGAAACATGCAATTCGATAGATATTATTATGAAGACTTTGACACAGAACTGCAAGAACATTGTGATCATCTCTATAACGAAAGAAATTATCATGATTTCAATAATCAAAGAGAGATAACGTTCAAATTGAACGACGATTTCCATCAATGGTCTCCAAATGTAATTGAAATTATTTGATTGATTAACTTTAACTTTTAACCATTAACTTTAGTGCAGATGTTTGGTTAGCCTTTAACCTTCTCTTTTACTGATAAATTATCATACCTTTAAAAATGATTTGTTAGGTTGAGGTCTGCTCTATATAAAAATTTATAAAACTTTATAAAATAAAATAAAACTTTATAAAAATTTCCTAAACGTGAATCTCCAACAATGTTTTGCATAACAGATAAATCGAATGGATTCTAAATAAAATTAATTTGTTTTTGTGTGGTATTTGATAGGTATCTACAGAACAAAATCACATAGAAATGGATTATCCTTCAGAATCAATACAATTGCATACAAATAATACATTTGTGGTCAATCATACTCATGATAATAATATCAAAAGTGTGAGTATAGTTCAGAAATTCTTATAATCTATTATTCTTATCAAACATTCAAATTTTAATCGAATACTCTGTTCATTAAAGGCACAAAAACTCTTGAAGACAACTTACACATCAACGCCTGTATAACAACTATTTTCTTAGATATGAATAAAAAATAATTCAATATCTTATTATCTATTTTTGAATAAAACTTGAGAACTTTGGATAAGAATTGTATCTTGTGTTAAATAATTAAAAATGACTAAAAGTTACTGAAAATGATTGACTAAAAGATATATTTGATTGAATTAAATTAGATTCTTGTGTATGACTTTATACACTTTGACTTTTGTGTTGTGAATAATTAATTAACACTTTATGACGATTGATGTGAATAATTAACACTTTTATGATGATTGATGTGAATAATAATTAACACGTTATAACGATTTGACCATTCATAAAGTGTAATAGTTTCTAAATTTGTCTGTTAACATGACTCAACAATTAATTATTTCTCATTAATGAATTTCTCTCTAGTTTTGCAATCTTTAAGTTATGGTATTTCGACTCGAATATCATCTATACCTTTGTATAGATCTATTGTATTGATAACACAAGTCAATAATACATAGAAATCAATAATCTTTAATCAAAATAATAGTTTGAAAAATTGTATGAATCATTATTATGGAAACTATATAATGATTAGGCATAAACCGTAGTTTTTTTTGGTTTATTCTTGATTTCTAAAGGTTTGAGCGATAAATCAAATAATCAATGATTTGTTAAAGCTTTACAGGTAAGTGAGGCTTAACAATGATGAGTATGTTTTTCTCTAAACCAACGAATAAGAATTTAACGGAGAAAAGATGCAATTCATATATTGCAGTAAAAGTCAAAGTCAAGAGTAGTATTGATTAAATTAATAAAAGAGAGTTTCGTTCATCAGATAGTTAACTGACATGGATTTCAATTTTCAATTTTCTCCAAATGGTGCTTATGTGAATTCAGCCGTTGTGGCTGATCCGGGAGATAATATCGAGATGACTCATCAACCACGAAGAAGATCAAGTATTTTACCGGGTTTTTTACGGAGTATAGGAAACAATAGAAAAGCCTCACTCATCGCAAATGAAAGTATTATAGAAAGGATTCCAAAAGCAGATTTTTATAGAAATGAGGATACGCTCAATGTCAGGCAAAATAGACCTAATATGGATGAACTTCATTTGCCTTATTCCACCAAAATACAGGTATTTTATTTATATTAATTTTATTTATATTTTAATAATGCAGTAAATTTACAAAATTTCTATCAAAGCTTAAAAAATCAAAATTAATCGCAACTTCTTCAATATCTATAATATAATGTTGAGATTATTCCATGTGATTCATAAGCTTTAGAAAGGAATTATTTTTAAAAAATTATGACTAATTATGAGGTTTTCTAGAGACAAAATGAAGAAATTCTAGATTCTAGTGATATTGACCCTAGGGCTTCTAAATTAGGATGGATTGATGGAGTTTATGTATGTATCTTATAGTTTCAGTCGACTTATAATTGTCGAATTCATATCGATTAAATGCAAATTTAATGTTAAAACAGATCAGAACAGTGATGAACCTGTTCGGTGTTATGCTATTTTTACGAATGGGTTGGATGGCTGGTCAGGCGGGAGTCAGTATGTTATGCAACTCTACATTTTATATTGAGGAATAGATTATCAGCTTTTTTCTTCAATTATTAGTCTTAGCATTGGTTCAGATAATAGTGGCCACAATCATAACATCAGTCACAACAACATCAATGATAGCGCTTTGCACTAATGGTGATATAGGCGGAGGTGGAATATATTCAATGGTATCTCGTAATGTTGGTCATGAGGCCGGTGGAGTCATAGGATTTCTTTTTACATTCACAAACGCGGCATTCGTGGGACTTAATCTTCTCGGAACTGCTGAAAGTATTTCTGATATATTGAATGTGAGAAATCTAAAGATCTATTAATCTTATAGCAAGGCTTATAATTGTTATGATTGAATTAACCAGGAATTCAAGACTGGAATTTGTGAGATTCCTTCAGGCACTAATGATCAAAGAATAGTTGGATATATTTTACTGGTTTTAGTGGCTGTTATACCTATAATAAGTTTGGAATTTGAATCGAAAGTAAAATAAATTTATTTATTCATTTAATTTTACTCAATATTAGGTATTAGTAAGGATGCTAGAGGTGTAAATTACGCGTAATTTACATCCAAAAATATACTTTACTATATAAAATGTGAATTAAACGTATATTACTGTAATTTACGCGTAAATTAGCAACCTTAGGTATTAGTAGATAATTGAGCATTAACTTTAAATGGACAAAAAGTTCGAAATACCTAATTAGCTGAATTTTTTCAAAGACAATGATGTTCTTCTTCCTAACTTTATGGGTGTCATTGATTGACTACTTTATTGGTGCACTAATCCCTCCTTCAAAAGAACAAGAAGCCAAGGGACTTGCTTATTGGCACAGCTATGTAATAGTTCCAAATCTGTTCCCGCGTTGGGATGGCATCCAATTTTTTGGTGTATTTGGAGTATTCTTTCCGTCAGTGACAGGCATTTTCACGGGCGCGAGTATGTCAGCCGATCTAAGAGATCCGGCCACTGCAATACCAAAGGGAACATTTTTGGCAATAGCGACCACTTCAACAATGTATGCCATTATTATAATATTCACTGGTTTTACAATTGTTGGTTATGCGACTGGTGACGCGGCTGATATTATTTACAATATTTACAATAATGTGACATGTAAAGCACCCAAATGTCCCTACGGTCTTATTAATGACTATCAAACAATGGCCATGTCAGGTGCTATTTCACACACAGGAATCAAAATTGAACCATTGATTTATGCGGGAATATTCGCCGCAACACTTTCTTCAGCTTTGGGATGCTACACAGCCGCCCCCCGAATATTTCAGGTAAAAACCAATACAATTTTTCACAGTCTGTTTCACTCTTAATCTTATCTCTTCATTCAAAAGCTAAGATAAACAATCGATACAATCAATCAATGTATTGAATATTATTTTACTGAACTTATTATTCAAGCAGTTTCAACATGTAATCCTAAGATGTCGGGTTTAATTCCCGGTCGCGGCTCATGGGTTTAATTCCCGGTCGCGGCTCATTTTCTGTTTCTCAAAAAGGATTTAATTGACATTTTTTTATTGTCTATTTCAGAGTTGAGTATTAAATAAATTGAGTTTAGAAAATACTATTGCTGTATATGAACTGAACTAAACTCATAAAGCATTGTTATCCAAGTTTTCATCTCAAAGTTATAGTCAAAGTTTTTTTAGAATATAGTTTCACGAATTTTGGAACTTTCATACATTTTTATATGAGACTAAATTTCATTCTTTGAATATTTATAAAGCAGGGGTTTATTAAATCATATTTTCATAAACATTAAATATGAGGACCAGTCCGGGAATTAAACCCGAAGTCTTGTCGGGCGCTATAACCATATTTTCTGTTAATTGAAAATGATTTAATAAACCCTTTTTTATGTCTTAAAAGAGTGAAATTTAATGCCATTTGAAATATTTGCATACATTGGTTGCAAATCACGCACAATACAAACCTAACCTAATTCATGACTAAGTTTAGCATTGAAACCAAATTTAATATTTCAGGCTCTCTGTGATGACCGTTTGGTACCTTTTATTGAATGGTTTGGTAAAGGTTACGGACCAGCCAGAGATCCCAGACATGGATATGTGATCACATTCATTATAGCAGGAATATTCATAGCTATCGGTGATGTCAATACAGCTGGTGTTTGGATATCCAACTTCTATTTGGGAGCATTTTTTATGGTTAATTTTTCATTATTTCACGTTGCATGGATTAGCTCAATAAGTTTTAGGCCAAGTTTTAGATTTTACGACAAATGGATCAGTTTAATAATTGGAATATTTTGCATAGTTTTGATGTTTTTGTTCGACTATATATCAGCCGCAGTAGTTGTTGGGCTCACCATAATTATATATATAGCGATGCTGTTGGTTGATCCCTGTGAGTCTTTTTATGATTCGTTCATTAAGTACGTACGCAAATATCTCCATTTCTTGACCCCCTCCCCCTTCTACCATCTCCATTTCTAGACCCCCTCCCCCTTCTACCATGTACTGCGTACGCATAAAATCTCGATTCCTGGACACCCCTCCCCACCAGTGTGTTCGTACTTAATGAACGATACCTTACTTGAAAATATAAAGAGTCTGAAACTTTTATTTATGAATCAACAGCAAAAGCCAATTGGGGTCCTTCTACTGAAGCACAATGTTTTAATTGCGCGCGTTGTATAACATTTCGGTTGAATTCACAGGAGGGTCATGTTAAGCAATATAGACCTATGATTCTGCTTCTATGCGGGAATCCTAAGAATCGTCAGGCATTGGTCGATATGGGCAACAGAATAACTAAGAAATATGGACTGCTTTTCTTATCTCATATAACAACTCAAGGACCTCTTCCTTATAAAACTAGACAAAAGGTTATTATTGATCAAAAAGTATGGATAAGAAGTGAAAAAATAAAAGCCTTTTATAAGTTGATTGAAGCAGATTCTCTTGGTGATGGCATCAGAAATATGATGCAGGTTTGAATTTTTTTTCATTTTTATACAAATTTTTTCATAATCAAATCAATTTAAGTCCACAGGTGTCGGAAGATTTACTCCTAATATCGTAATGTTGGGCTATAAGACTAATTGGCAATCATGTATTAATAGCGATCTTATGGATTATTATGACATAATTCAGTAATTTATTTTCATTTCTTTAATTAACTTCATTCTAATCAAGTATTTATCAATTCAATTATTTTAGTAATGTCTTGGAGTGTCATTTCTCTCTTATACTGTTTCGAGTTAAAGAAGGACTTGATTTTTCTGAATATTTTGATAACTCATTCTCTGTAAACCCGCAAGAAATGGATTTAAGTATGAAAAACATAAACATATTGAGAAAGTTTTTGATTCGCTAATTATATAACTAAATTGGATTTGACATTTGAATAGCTGGATCTAATATCTATTCAGTATCAAAGATAGTGGATTCCCAATTGAATACTTCTTTGAACGTAAATGACATGAATGGAAACGAATCGTCAAAACGTGATCCACCTCTGAATGTGTACGAAATAGTTAACCGTTTCAAAATCGTACAAACAAAAGGTAATATAGATGTCTGGTGGCTTTATGAAGACGGAGGACTTTCAATATTAATACCCTATATCTTGAAAAATAACAAACTTTGGAAAGGATGTAAATTAAGAGTTTTCACAATAGCGGATGAGTCGGCAGATATCAATTCTGTCAGAAAAAGGTATGCAATACAAAGTTTTCATATTTTTAACTTCAATTTAATTTCGATCTTTTCAAAGTCTGACAGAACTTCTACTAAAATTTCGAATTTCTTTTTCTGACGTTAATGTGTTGTCGTATTCGAATCAAGAACCTTCGGGAGAAACGTAAGACTAAACTTTTATTTAAGCACTTTATGTGACCCAAAATAAATTTGATTCTAAAAGGAAGAGCAAGTTTGCAGAACTGATATGCAATTCGATAGCTGATCCGTCAGTCATCTCATCAATGGCTGAAACATCTCAAAGCGAACTCTTGCGTTACACAGATAAGGTTAATCTCTTTGAGTAATGCAATTTAGATTTAATGCTTTTACTTTTTAATAACGATAACGAAACTCAAGTGTCAAAGTGCCCGTACTTTTGTTGCCCTTTGCGCTCATATTCAAATTTATGGTGAGTTAAGGACAGGTTAACCCGACTTATTAGAGAACGTCAATTGCAACAATTGTGCCGACACATCCACACTAAAGCCTAAACTTCATGTTGAACTTGTCTTTGAATGAATACGAAATAAATTCTTTAAATTCCTTTACAGACAAAGAAATTTATGAGTCTTCGACAACTTTTAGTGCAATTTTCAAAAACTTCTACTCTTATTGCTATGTGAGTAATGGAATGATTGTTTTAGTTTTCCAGGAATGAATAGATAAAATTTGAAATGACTAATGATATACTGTTTTAGGACAATACCCATTCCCAGAAAAAATGATTGTTCGGCCGCTCTCTACATGGCATGGCTTGAATTACTAACTTATGATATGCCACCCTTCCTAATGATTCGTGGAAATCAAACCAGTGTTCTTACATTTTATTCTTAAGTCAAGTCAACTCAAGTCAACTTAAGGTCTTCAAATTAATTATTAAAATTCATTCTCAATTAATTTTCTTTCTTGTGCTCTTCAAAGTATAAAATACCTTTTTTAACCTCTCAAACAATACATGCAGATTCACTCAAATGTCTTTTTGAAGTCTTATCAAAATTCAATCAAAGTAATCCACAGGTAATTCAAAATCTTTTTCAATCAATCAGTATATACTGAGTTATAGTTTAAGAGTATTACCACTTAGAATGATGGCTAAATCAGTTAGAAATTATTAAACTTATTAATTATAGTTCAATAAAAATAAAAATATCAAAAGCTTAGAGAAATTGTATTGATCTCAATATCAAACTTTCAGTATATACTGATTGAAACTGAATAAAACTTGTCGAATAATCTTTAATACCTCTAAGATTATACAAATAACTAATTTAATTGTAATTACATCTCTTTCCAATGTAACCAATATTTTGTTGTATAAATTATTCCATTATAAAAATTATTCATTTAGTTTGCAAAATATACTATTAAGTTATATTAAACTAAATCCAAACTACTAATCAATGTTGTATTACTTAACAGGATATTAATTACTTATTTATAATTAAATGTTAAGTTTTCGTAATTTTAAAATTTAAAGATTTTAAGTTTTTTTCATTATTCAATATTTAATTTTATTGAAAGTTTTCTTTAATAAATATACAGAATATTTTCCAATTTTTCATGAATTTTAACACTTATTAAAATGAGATCAAAATCCGATACTCGAAAACTGAAATAATATAGAAAATCATCTACTATTCAACCATTTTGTAAATTAAATTTAATTTGTTTTAAAATAAATAAACTTTTAATGTCATTGATTTAGTATTAAAAGAAAATTGAAATTAAATGAATCTAAAGTTTGAGTTGATTATATTTGCTATAATTTTAAGCAATTTAAGAGGTATTTGATTAATACTATATTTATATTATTTGAAAAACTAGTTCTTTTAATCGCAGAGTCGATAGAAGAGAAAGGAGATCAAAGTTCAAAGTGTGTAAACAATTGTTTGCGAGACCCCTAAATGTTTTAGAAATACAATAAAATGAATACTTTCAGAAAGAAGAATATTGTGGGCAATTCTAGAAAATTAGATCCTAAAAATTTAATCATATCAAAAGTTATGAATTGGAACAAAAAAGTTTCTAAACCTTCTAGTGGTAAAACAGAAACTCGAAAAGTATTGCAAAATTCTTCTGATTCAAACCTTAAAACTAGTAGTGACGAAGACGAAGATGTTAGTCTGATGGCTGCTCTTCCAAATCCAGATGACTTCAATGTACCCCATTGTGGTATAACACGTAAAAAATCGGGTCAGATTGTCGGCGGTGAAAAGGCGGCTGCGGGAGAATTTCCTTGGATTGTATCATTTCAAAAACCTAATAATAATGACGGTTTTAGTCACTTTTGTAGCGGCGCTGTTATAAATCAAAGGTTAATAAATCTCTCTCATTATCCCTCTCTCTCTCCAATTGAGTTGACAAAAGAATTTTTATTTACAGATGGATTTTGTCTGCCGCCCACTGCTTCCAAGGGTATCGACAAGAAACCAATTAAAATATAAATGAATAAATTATTTTTATAACGATTATGCTATTTATTTTGATGACAAAGCGCTTCGCATTCATTTAAAAAGTTCAAAGCAGTTGTTGGCTCTACAAAATGGAAAAGCAACGAAGCTTTCAAATACGGTCTCGAAAAGATCATTAGTCACGAACAATTTGATCCTGAAGTTTATGCCAATGATATTTCTCTTGTAAGAACTTCGGAACCAATTCTAATGAAAGAAACCCGAACACATTTCATTGTTAATGGAGTTTGTGTGCCATCTAATGAAACAATTGCGACACAAACGGCAATAGTTGCCGGTTGGGGTTTCCTCAGTGAAGAAGGAGAAGCCAGTCCTGATTTGATGAGGGTCTCTGTCGATAAATTCAATACCGAAACATGTAATACTGCTTATATTGATTTTGTTGGAAGTTTAACACCACAAATGATTTGTTACGCGTCTCCCGGAAAGGATGCCTGCAAAGTAACCCACTTCTCATCCATTTCTTCTCAACATTTAAGACTTGCTCTTCTTTAAGA
>JAQFZT010002450.1:0-11566 GCA_034696325.1 Camisiidae sp. | reverse complement strand
CATTTGAGTCAAATCTTCACAAACTGTTGAATTACTTGTGACTCAAACTCATTATTGATTTACTGATATAGAAAATCAAATATAAGTTGAGCTCTTCTCTGAATTTTGTATTTTAACAGAGGTTTTTCTTCTTCCCTCGCTTTCATATGCACTGTATTTTTGTTTATATTTCGAGCAAAAATATCAAATACCTTTCATAATGAATACGAGACATTTTTTTGAGAATTTTTGAATCGATATTTCAAGTAATCATTAATGAGTTTTTAACGAGACCTGTATTGATGTGTTTTGACTATACTATTAATATAAATTGCAGAAAAATATGTGACATATCCTATCACGGAATTCGATATAAGTTGAAAAATGATATCTAACTTGATTTATTCGTAATTTAATTTAAGAACTAAATCACTGGTATGTATTAGAAAAAATATACCTTTAAAACTGAAAATTTGCTTTATATTACCTTTGGTTTTATCGTTTTCCATATTAATAGCATTACTAGTGCCGGCACTACAATTGAACATTTTATCACTAGACGAATATTCCATTTAAATTAATTTTCGAGCTTTGCAATCAATTACGATTTGCACGTATTTTATACTCAAAACTTGAGTTAAACTCCGAATAAATATCGTTATCCAATTGGATACAAAATAATTGGTTTGTAATTATATGACAGAAATCAGTACAAATCGATTTATTTCTCTTAGAAGTAGATTAAAGACAAGTCTTTTCTTCAGAGTTTAATAGAAATCAAGTGAATTTAGACACATGGGATAAACGAATGTATACTTCAATTATCGTGAAATATCCCTTTAATCAAACTTATCATTCTTATAAAGAGCTGTATATCTTGAGTCTTATCCAGTTTCTATAACTCTTGACTTATTTTCCTTCAAACGATAACAACACGAGTATTAAGATTACACAAAACAGGAACACAGCAGGAAATGATAAAAAATAGCAACTTAGTTAAGCAACTTATAAAAATTATAAATGTTAATAATAGAGAACAAACGGTTTATTATTGTAGAAAATGTGCTAAAAAACTTTCCACCAGATTTTGATATCGAGCTAACACACACTTGACACACAACCACGCATTCACTGACGATATCAATGTGTGTTTCACATACTCCTTATGTAATACTACTGTACGAATACAATGAAAGCCAATTTCATAATGCACTCTATCAACCGCTGGCACTGAGTTTCTCCTCTTTTTCGCTCAGCAGATTATAAGTGAATGGGCGGAGAGTGTATAAAAATACTGCCAAAAGTCAAGGACGCAGTAAAAAATATTTTCCTATTCAAATTCACTTCAAGCTCACGATACATATTTAGATTAATTAATTTTAATTCAACAAAATATCAATAAATTATAGTTCATTGTTATTATAACTGATGGTATTGTTCATGGCCTTCAACTAATCATTTAATTAAAAGCAGCGCATTGTTTAAAGCGTTTCGAGTCTAATCAATAAATAAGAGCTGTGCGAGGGTCGAGAGCGAGGACTTTCCTGTCGAGTCGAGAGCGAAAATTTTCCAATCGAGTCTCGAGCAAAAATTTTCCTATCAAGTCTCGAGTGATAACTTTCCTGTCGAGTCTCGACCATTTTAGTCATTTTGTTTCTTTGTTATTAAACAATTAATAATGTTTTTCATGAAAAATTGAAGGTTTTTTTATTTTTCATCAATTAGAAAATAGAATTTAATGAATTCCTGCTAAAATTGAAGGATAAAAATTTGAGTGACTCATTTTTTGAAATTTTATTTTGATTAAAAGAATTAAATCCCACATGTATTTCAATTTTTATAGTATAATACAGTCACTGCCAACTGACGGCCTTCGGCCACTTTTCATTATTTCTGGCTCTAAGAGATATTCACTATTTTAAAAGAGAAAAAAATACAAATTTTTCAGAGAACTTATTTTCTCAAACAAATAGATTCCAATTTAATCATTTAAAGTTATTATGTTTTGATGAATTGCTGACCTCTCATGTGAAAAATATGTTTCTCTTTCATTAAAGTTGTTTAACTTATAATTTTTCGCTAATATTTTATACTTTTAATACCTTTTCTTTGTTGAAAAGTATTTCAACAACTAATTAATCACGTTTTAATCTAATACTATTATCTTTCAAAATATCATTCTTCGAGAAAATGTCTTAAAGAATTTTATTCTGAAAACAAATCAAAATATATGTCAAGATAAGCAGAATCTGAATCCTGTCACGCAATCCTTTGAACGCAATATTTATCATGTTTGATGACTCGTGAATATTTCATCACAAAATTAAACGTCAATCAAAAAATTTCTGTAAAGATTTTTATTTCTTAATTTTTTTTATTACTAGAGAATATATTACTTGAGAATATGCTAGATATTTATCGATTACAGTCATACTTTTTATGAAACCTCGAGAGCATTGAAAATTGAGTTGCTTTAACGCATTGGAATGTGAATGACGTTAGAAAATGAACGCATTCTAAGAACTTATGAATTCATTGATTCTTAGAAAAATCCTACTGAATAGCATTTGACTGCATATGAAGGAAATTCTTGAGAAAGGAAAACATGTTATTTAAAATCCAGGCTCAAGGCTAGCTTTCATCACAGAAGCTTAATATTACATTCAATAAATTTTGAATAAAAACATCTGAATAAAAGAAGCCCTCATTATTCAAAATTATTTTTATTACTCAAAACCTGATACATCAATTCATTCAGATTATATATTATCGGAATACCATCTTCAATATGATATTCAATGAAATCTATTTTAAAATATTGAATGCACTTTTATTAAAGATAAATTAACTCAAAAAATCTCTCAATCAATTTATTTAAAAACATTTTTTGAAACTAATTTATCATTTTTTAAGAAAAATGTCGTGAGATTCTCAATTTGAAACCGTTATATTTAAAACAAAAATTTGAATTAATTAATGCCAAGGCTAAATTTTTTTCAATGATTGGAAATTTGAATGTTCGATATTTGAATTGAAATTTGTACACATATCCTGATACCAGTAATTAGAAACAGCCATGCTGTATTACATCACAATAATAAAATCTTCACTTAAACCATCGATTCAGACAATAGATTAGAATGGATAGATAGATAATAGAATGGAGTCTTAATAAAATATTTTCTCTTAACTCCTTTGGGAAATCAGTGAAATTAAATTTTTGTAATGTCACGCACTTAATTGCCTTGATTTTGGGAATTGAAAATTTTTAAAATTTGATTTAATATCACGATTATTGCTTTAAATAATATATTTAATTATCATTTATATTTTACTCACACTCGCACATAAGTGTTTTAGTATGAGTTTCTTATACAGTACTTATTGATGAAAACATTTAACAAGGTTGTTAATAATTTTATGAAAAATGAAAAGAAATAAATATAAATTGCGACATAAGACTTCTACTAGTGATATGAAAGTAACTTATTTTAGTTCATTTCATATGAAGTAATTAAATTATGTAGAAATCTATATTGTACAGGTCCAGAAACATAAAGTGCATGGACTAAAAAAATTAAAGTTTCTCTGTATCACATCGATATTTAAACTACACTCACAAAATTTTACATTGCTTCTATTCGAAGTTAGTGTGATTTGCAATGTCACTCTCACTCCCACTCTCACTCTGCCAAAACTACGTCATTCTACCTTTTTGTGTCAACGGGTGTATTTCTCCATAATTGGTACCAATAACTTATACGGACAAAATTGTATCTTTCTATAAAAATTTCAGTTTCGCTTTTTTCATTGAAGTACTTTTTTCAAAATTTGTTGACTTAAAAGTTGAAGATTCCATATAAATCTGTAAATCTTTCGCGGGCCGGATCTTGCCTGCGGACCGCCAACTCCTATTTATATAAACTATTTGTGGAAATCGGTGTAAAGTCTCTCATCCATTAAGTTTTCACGAAACACATCATTGCATTAATTAATAAAATATTAAAACCTTGATATTTTGGCAAAAAGAGACTTTCTGTCAATGAGAAGAAGAATCAAAGATTTATTTAGGATCTAATACTCATTTTAAATCTTTTTGTTGGAATGAAATTCCATTCTTTATAATAATTTAATAGGTTTTCCTGCAATGTTGAGAGAACATAAAATCGATTACAAGACAAGTCACATTTCGTGTACTAGATCTCTCAGAAAGTTTTAAATCCTGGGATTAATTTTGGAGAATCTTTGAAAAAATTGGTGCCAAAATTTTCGCTCATTTCTCACATGAATAAGTAGCCCACCCACTAAAAATGATGACTTTTCATTGAATTTAAGCAATAATTTATCCGAGTCTAGTTAGATTATAAATAGTTTTCTAATAAAATTGAAAAAATACCAATTTCATGCTCTTTACGATTGGTGATCAGGGTTAACAAGAGAAGAAAATCTCAACGAATAGTATTTCAAAATCCATAGTCTATTTAGTATCGATTCCATAGTAGAGACTCATTTGAAGATGAACTCTGATATAGGACTGCAACTGATGATTTGATAAGCAAGAGTGTGATACAAATGATTTTCAATGATGCAAAATGACATATCACTAGATAGAGGAGATTCTAACGATTGGATACTTCAGAATCGATTATGGTCAAACTCTGATGCCAGCAAGAGTTTATCCGTATTTTTGAGTAAAATTTGAAATTCAAGTTTTCAAGAAATAACTTTAAGAGAGGTTAATGGCACGAGTTGTACGAATTTTCTGCAAATGTTATACCCAACTCGTTGAGACATTTCTTTTGAGAAATTTTTCAAAAATTCTCCAAAATCGACTTCAGAACTTAAAGCTTTCCGAGTGATCTAGTATTTAGGCACTTTTGTTACTCTCAAATTTAATTTAAAGTCTAATCCAAATCGATTTTCTTCTTCTCTTTTGTTTGTCTACTGCTATCATATTTATAAAATAATGAACACAAGCAGTGCACAAGTTTTAACAATCTTCTAGAAAATACGATTTGTATTTCGTTTACTTTTTACATTTCATTTATCTGCTGAAGATATTTTCTGTTTGCATCTATCGATTTTTCCTCAGACTCTCTCTCTCTCTCTCTCTCTCTCTCTCTCTCTCTCTCTCTCTCTCTCTCAATATTTCAAATCTATTTCTATTTAGTATATTATTATTTTTTCATGAAAATTTTATCCTGAAATGATTTATAGTTGACAAATATACGATTTGAGCTATTTATGTTCGTCATATCAATATTTGCTCAATGGTATTTGTGCATTTCTATTAATGTAAATTTTTTCTTATACAAAATGCATTAAATTTTTTCTTATTCAAAATGCATTAAATTTTTCAATGCTTGCATTAATGCAGACTTTATTTTAGAGCTATTGATGAAAATCTATGTTTGACATAATGTTTGCACAAAGAAACTGAATATTTCATAGTAAAAGTATGTCTTTATTAAGCTTTTCTGCATAAACGGGAACTTTTGTTATAACATTTTATGAAATTTAATATTATAGAAAAGGGAAAAAAAATTTCTAGGGCTTAATAAGAGAAAAAAATGTATAGATCATTTGCTTAAAGTAATCAAATCTTTGTGTGTTTTGAAACCTATATAACGATTTTGATATCAAATATACTTTAATTGCTTAACAACAAAGTTATTGGTCTTATGATAATGATATCCGCATTGAAACTCTCTATCTATTGAAATAAATTCATAAATTTATATGACGTGCTCTAAACCATAAAAGTTCACGTAGTCTTTATTGTGCTTCAAATTTAATTGCTTTTATGACGATAATATACTTATACAGAATATAAGAATACTTATATAGATTCTGTATATAAGAATACTATCAAGTTATATAATTCTACTGAATAATCAATATATTCTTCTATTAATTAAATATTCATTACTTTATTCATTATATATGAATCTAATTCTCTGATTGAATTAAGACCATTGAATAATTAAGTTTATCATAAAATAATGATAAATACGATTTTTTCGTTTCTCTCTTTCAAAATTTGGACATTTATTTCAAATTCTTCAGAATTAATGATTTATTTAAGAAATATAAGAAGAATTTTTAGAAAAATAGGCTTTTGTACGCATGAGTGAAAAAATTGATTGCAAATTCAATAAAGACTTGTTGCATAATAATGAGCTCGTCTTTTGCAATACACTCACAAATTTAGACTATAATGAGGTTTATCTTATCTCAAGCATACTCTCCAAAGTTTTAATCTTTCTCATGACTTATTCAAAATCTACTGCAATTTTATTGCATTATTGCCTGACAAACAACAATTTAAAACAAATAAATCTTTTTTTATAAGTTAAACTTCTGTTCATCTTATTTGGATTCTTATAGAATCTTATTTGGATCAAAAGAAATTATACTTTAGAGCCCTTATGAAAAATTTTCTTGTTCTTCGCATTGTTGAAACACAAATTTCGATTCTGTCTTATTCTTTCTGAAAGGAAATCGTTTTTTAGATTAAATATGTTTTTATTTCACATGATTTTCCACTTATTTATTGGTAATATTTAATACAATTTTCAGAGAAATAACATTTTGTGATAACTAATCGATTAATGAAAAAAATGTTAAAATTGATAAAGTATTAGAACATAATTAAGTGTTTGATTTATATGTGAAAAATTTGTTAAAAACAATATTGGGATTATATTATAGCTCTGCCACTCTTCAAAATTTAATCTTGAAAAACATGTTTTCATGTATAACCATATCATTTAATGGTTTCATAGTTTCAATCACAATATCAAAACTTGAGAAAAGAAAAAAATCTTCATTTTCAGAAAATAATATAAAATGTTTTTTCAATCTTCAGAATAATAACTTTGAAGTCAAGTGCCATTACAGTCAAGATATTATTATCTAAAGATAATTATTTCGATAAATCATAAAAATATTGAAATTTCAAATGATTCTCACAATGAGAGAGAAATACTACTTATTACACCGTAAACAATATTTTTCTGAGAATAATTTCTATAATTAACTTTTTACCACTTAATTATGTGCTCATAATATATGCCTCGAGTTTCAGAGGAAATTAATCATTATGGAAATGAATTACGCTTTCATGAGTAATAAAAATTACGACTTCTCAGAAATTATAATAAAAATAGCTTTAAATATTTCATTAGAATATTTGTAGCATTTGCGTATTTATTGATTATGAAGCCTTTCACCAAAATTTTAAATATAATACAAAATATTTAAAGCATTTTTCATCTCCAGTTAGTCTTTCAAACCCATACCTATAGTATTTCCAGATGAATAAATATTATTTACAATTATTAAGTAAAAACTTCTTGAGTAAAAAATTAATCACTTTATGCAAGATTTTGACGAAGAATCAAAAATTCAATTCTTAATGTTGAGGTTTGTTTTCTGATTCTATGATTTAATGAGTAGAGAAAAATATATTGAAAAATATAAGTTTTGTGAGTACTTATGATATTTGATTCGAAATACATTGAAAGATAAAACGATTTGAATTATAGGTTCTTCGAAATGAAAAATTTGCTTATTTTTTAGTATGGATTTTATCCAAAAGTTCAATCATCTGTGCGATTTGCATAGCTTTACCCATATTTTCAGCTGTCTTACTATTCTTAGTGGTCTCTTCATCACACGGAGCTGCTGTTGTTGTTGTTGTTGATGTAGTCGTTGTTTTCTTCTTCCCTTTTTTCGGAGTCGAGACCATAATCATCTGAGGCATCATTCCATTTGATTTCATACCCATATTCCCCATATTCTCCATATTCATCATTTTCATATTATTCATATCCGCATTGTTCATCATTTTCATGCCATCCATATTCATGTAACTCATATCCATATTTTTCATATTCATATTGTTATTCATATTTTTCATATTATTGTTCATATTTTTCATATTCATATTATTATTCATATTTTTCATATTCATCATCTGAGGCATCATTCCATTAGATTTCATACCCATGTTTCCCATATCCATCATTTTCATGCTATCCATATCCGTGTGAATCATACCCATATTTTTCATATTCATATTATCATTCATATTCATATTGTTCATCATCTTAATATTCATGCTCATAGGGCTTTCTGTAGTATCCATAAAATAATCTTGATTATATTGATTAGATAAGTAATCGCTTATATCATAATCACTGTTAGTGTTACCGTAATCAATAGTAACCTTAGCGGGAACAGGCATTGGCATTTGCATTTGCATTGGCATTTTAGACATCATTTCAGACTTTGGTGGGTTGTTTTCTTTACTATAAAAAAAATTCAAAAATCTTTATTGCAAAATTCAATTGATAAAAAAGTCATCAAAATTATAAGAGAGAAAATTGACTCAATTATTGAAATATCGTTTTTAACTTACATATAAACAGGTAAAGGAACATATTTAAGACTACCCTTAGACTTTTTGGGGCATTTTTTGCACGTTTTGCACTTAGGGCAGTCATCCTCCTCATCTTCTTCATCATCATCGGAGTCGTCAGATTTCGTTGGTTTGCTTTTCTTCGTCATTTTCTTTGATTGACTCGAATATAAGTCTTGATTAGGATATTCTGAAAATACTTTTATTCGATGAGAAGATTGAGGCTGAAAAGGAGGTAACGACTCATCAGTATATTTGTTTGATTGTTGGAAAGGTTGTACAGATTTAGGTGATGGCGAAGTAAGAGATGGCTCATTATCAGTATATTTATTCGTTTTCGGAATATTATCCACTTTTTGATTCATGTTCTCACCATTCGATTGAACAATAATAATAAAAATGACTGATAAACACAATATATTATACATGTTTAAAAAATTCAAACTTTGGCTTTATTTTCAGTGAATATAAGAGAAAGATTTTAAGATCTCATGAGTTCTGAAATGCTTTCATACCAAAGAGTAGAAGAACTAAACTGTGATTTGTTATATAACAGCTATTTATTCAAAAAAGATCATTAAATAAAAGTTATTTGAAGTAAAAATAATCATATCTAAACAAATCTGATTTAAAAAACAAGATAACTGGAGTTAATTGTAATCTACTTTTCAATCTTTACTCAATTTCACGATTTTTCATACTTTCACCTCTTTATCGGATAATGATAAGAAGTTTACTTTTTTTAAAGCAACTGATGCCTAGAGTTTTAGCATTAAATTATTTTTAATGGCCTGTTATTTCTTCCTCTATAGATAGATGCGAGAAAGTTAATTGTTTTGCTAATTGACTTTTATTTGCATGACTGCAACCAAAACTAATGCTTTCTCTTATTTTAGTTGAATATTACATTCAATGAAACAATTGAAATCAGGATTTCAATCCTTTTATTGCGTTCAATAAATTATATTTTAATGCAAGTTAACAGAAATTACAAAGAAATTAAAGAATCCGAAACTTCTTTTTCTAGATGGATAAGATATTTCATTTAGTATTCAAGTATCAGTGTTTAGAAATTGAAAAATTGAATTATTTTTCGAAGAATACATAATTGAATGCAAATATTTTTGTGGAAAGAGATCATAAAACAAGTTTTTGTTGAATACACTCTGCTATAAATGGTTTTTTTGTTGAAAAAATGCGATACGGATTGTTTATTCACTAAATACATCGTAAAATCATTGAAACGATCATATGTGGTATATAATAATATTTTCATAAGAATCACATGTCTGCTTATGTTCAATGCTATAAATATTGAATTTCAATTATTTTGTTTTTCTTACTTATCATTATATAAAAAGCTTTATTGATCGTAAAATCATTTAAACACAAATGAGAAGCAATTAAAGTCTCTATTGTTGAGTAATTTGAATATAAAAGTAAATCTCAAACCATAGTTATAAAAGACAGAAAAAATCGATCACTAAATAAATGACTGGAAGGAGTTTTTACGCTATAATTAATTCAAAGACGTCTTAATCAAATAGTAATTAAATGTTTATTAGAATTATTTATTACAAGTCTTTTAAGCAATTTTATAAAAATGAGACGCATTTCATCTCAAGGATGAGTTTCAGCGAATTGTCTCATGAATTGATAGCTATAATTCATATTGATTTTTATCCCGTTTCTGGTGAATGAACTCAAAAGCAAGAGATAAGTAAATAGAGAAAGTTTTCAAATTCGATTCTCATGCAAATAGTCTCTTAAAAACTATATGTTTCGTAAAAATTTTTGCGGATTTCATATTTTTTCTAATAGAGTCATTGAAATTGACACAAAATATGTGGAGTGGAAAGTACTCCAAAATTTAATCCTTAAGTGGCGAATTTATTTCTGAATATAACATAAACACTTGAATGAATCAATTTTAGCAATTATTTTACTCAAGTATTATTATCTTTATGTTCAGTTTTGCTCTGAATGTAGAAAAATCTTTGAAATTTCTTTAATGATTTACAATTATTTTATGTTTATTTTACTCCTTTCCTGTTATCATATTATATGTATGAATAACAATATTTTTAAACAATAGATTAAATCAGAATTAAGTTATTATTTCTCACTCATAAAAAAGTTTAGAATTACTTATATGTGAATTATAGAAGTTCGTTGACTGAGCCGATTCATCAGCTAAAAAAGGAGTCTTTAATGATATTTACATAACTTATTTAGAAAGATATAGTAAAATAGTATATCATATAGTTGTTAAATTGTAGTCAAACAGTTGATTCGTCTGTCCGAATTCATTACAGTACAGCTACTCCAGGAAAGTTATGTACCCATCACTCAGAAAGTCATGAGGATTCATAAGGGTTTCACAACTCATAACCACTACTCAATGCTAATACATTTCTGTATTCAATGCTATTACTGATTAACATTTGAATTTGTATGTTTTCCCTTATGTTTGATCTGAGTTTATCACTTGATCTGAACGGATCTCTGCATAACTTTCCTCGAGTAACTGTACTTCTCATATTTCAGAAGAGAAATGCAAATGTATGAAAGCTCATCAATGAACAGTGCCGTAAAAACTATCATAAGCTTAAAAATTCATTCAAAATATCTCAGATCAAAATCAAATTGATTTTTTTCTCTAGATTTCTGTTAAAATCAATTTTTATGAGATCTATTGAATAAAATTTGAATAATTATATTTGATTATAAATTCGGATTTCATTGGAATTTCATGTGATTGAGGGTGAGCTATGATTATATTTACGGTACTATTATGTTGTTTACATTGGAAAATGAGTTTAGAATGTCAATAGTATTGACTTATTTTTATTTCCTACCATTTCAACCAGCCAAAAACTATGCCATTTTTAGCGCCAATTTTTTTCAAAAATATTGTGCTGCCAAAATAATTTTCCCAAAAATTTACCTTTATTTGCTATTTTTGTTTTCAAAATGGATTTTATGCTGTATTTCCAATGATCACTGAATTCAATTAAAATTTGACTAAATATTAACCATTTTGTTACTCTCTTTGAATTTTCATGTGAAAAAGTTAGTGTTGTAAAATGAAAATTTCTCGAGAAAGTTTCTAGAAATTTTCTGTCGCACAAAATTTCTCTTAAGAGAAATTTTCTATTTTCTCAG
>JAQFZT010002449.1:0-11570 GCA_034696325.1 Camisiidae sp. | reverse complement strand
AAACAAATTTATTTAAATATAACAATCAATGATTTGAGAGATTGCTTAAACAGGAATTGCGTGATAGGAAAATGAGTTGAAAACCGGTATTTGTCTATATTGGGCATTCCTGCCTATGTAAAAACCCATTCGTCATATCTGACTTCGGCAATCAAATCATAGGTTATTTTTCATTTAATTCAATTCAATGCTTTAAATATTACTTAATTTATTTATGAATAATATATGTTGTACTTCTGTAAAAATTCATACTTAAAAGCTATGGAAAAAATACTAAATTAACTTTTAAGAGAAATGCCGAAAAGCCATCAGGATTTGAAACCCTAAGAGTTTGAACCTTTATATTAAACTCGATTCCGTTTGAAACTAAAAACGCATTTATTTTTTTTATTTATTACTCATTTATTTTTTAAGCTTTTCATAAATTGTATATCTATTTGTGATGTAAAGTTGTCAAAACTACAGTTCATATTTCAACTTTCAATAACTCATTGTTTCAAAACAATTATCAGACTTCACAACAACTAAAAGTTGAGAATTTCATTTTCACTTAAACGTTAACATTCGATGAATCAATTTCTCAATAAATAGTAAAATATTTCATTTATCAATTGACTGACATTCAAATTTGATTGAGTTTATCACTAATATTTATTTGCAATAATTAATCAAAGTTTCAACTATTAAACTATGATTTTTACAACTTTTAGTACAAATGACGTGTCAGTGCATTACAAGTTTTGGCAAATAAAAGGTCAAAATAACGTTAGAGCTCAGCTTTAATAGTAATCTTTTTCATCACAAATTCTCATTTCACTTAAGAGTGTATTGCAATGAAAACGCAATTTATTATTTATTTGTAAACTTTATATTCATAGAGAGAATTCTATTAAGACATTTTCTTTGATTGTTTGTTCGAATTTTCAGTCAATGGATTTGAGTTAATCAAGTTTTTCAATGAATATTTGATGATTTGGATATAAATACACTTTAGTAACTCTAATACAGTGATTACCAACTGGTTGCCCGCGGGCTACACACAGCATGCTCCCGATTTTTTATTATTATTATTATTATTATTTTTATTATTATTTTTATTATTTTATTATTATTTTTATTACTATTTTTATTATTTTATTATTAGAAAAGGATTTTTCTTGTAAAATAATTTTAGATAACTAAAAGGCAATATAATTTAATAATATAAGTAGATTCCAATCGAATTTATTTGTACTGGTCTGCAGTGGTTTTCGAAAGGTAATGTTGACATAGTGTCTACGAATGTACACTAAAACTCACTTACATTACACTTATAAATAATAATAGTTCAACAAATTGTGATAACAAAAATGCTAATGAAAAGCAAAAAACTGCTTTAGTTCTACAAAATAATGTTTTTTAGTTTTCCACTAAGCATTTCACTCAAGAGTTAGAAAATTAAAGTGTAATGTAAGTGAGATTTAGTGTACCATTCGTAGACTTGTAGTCACGGTCACCTACAAAGAACCCTTCAAAAACCACTGCAGTGGTCCTTTCGGTTAAATGAGTTGGCAATCACTGCTATAATCTTTACTGGAAAACTTCAAAGGAAAGCTGAAATTAGTGTACCAAATTGTCAAAAATCCTCCCTCCATCTCCACTCCATTCCATTCAATTTTTGTAACTCCATCTCCACTCCATTCCATTCAATTTTTGTAACTCCATCTCCACTCCAATGGAGATGGAGTTGACCTTGAAAACTCTAGCTGAAATGAAGAATATTATTCTACACAATTTGTTTTATTATCTGCCGTATAATTCAAACAATAGATAAAAATTTCTGTCCATTTATTAAAATGAAATTAATTATATATTTTTTAACAAAACTGAAATTTTGATTTTGACTAACATATAATTAGTTTAAAGTTTGAATAATTCTTTTGGTTCCTTTCATTACAGAAATATATTTATAAAAGACATATTGAAAGAGGAATACTTTTTATGACATCAATAGCTCATGTCATGCAACTAAATATTTCTATAGAAATACTTTTTCATTATATAAAGTTCATCTGATCAATAAATGATATATTTTTTCTTCTCAAATATTACCCACATGTTATCCAATAATATCTGGAGTGCGAGTTATAATAATATTGAAGTAATTATTGAGTCAATGCAAATAGAGTGCAGACCCTATTTTTTCAAGTTCAGAGACTGTGGTAAAGTTCCCATCACTTCTTCAAGTTATTTCATTCTATCGACTGCGAATGTCAAGCTTTTTATTTATTATTTCTGTGTATCTAAAAATCTGCTTAATTTCTTTCCATAGCATTCAATAAGAGTTAGTCATGAAATTAAATTTCTTTTTCCTATTTATCTATAATATAAACTCGAGTATTATGTGATTCTTCAATAAATCAAAGATTTACAAATTTAATAATCATCTCAAACATGATACAGAATTCAACAGAACTAATATTAAATTATTCAAATGTTTTTCATGTTGAAAATCTTTCCATTGATAGCAATTGTGGAAATAATTCAAATACAAGTGATATTTGCGACACAAGTTTGAAGAAAAGAGAGAATTTTTTGCGTGAATTTTTAATATGTGCTGAAATATTTGGTAAAATACAATTCACAATATCTCCTCTTCAGATATTTGTATTCAAACTATGCATTTCACTGTCAATCATATGTTTAATGTTGCATTTATTCGTGTATTCGTTTGTTCCCCGACTTCGTAACGTTCCCGGAAAGTGTTTGATGTCATTATCTGTGGCTAAAGTATGCGCTAACCTATGCTTCTTGTCATCTCATTATATCTATAACTATTACATTGAATACTTATGTCGATTGATTGCAATTTTAAGGCACTATTTTATTTTGACTTCCTTTTTATGGACTGTTATCATTGCATTCGATGTATACAATACTTTCAAAACTTCAAAATCATTCGTGAGTCTGAATAGTAGAGGAAACCATTTATTCATTAGATATTCTCTGTTCTGTTGGACTATTCCCGCCATATTCATAGGTATGTAAGAAAAAATTGATAGATGGTTGGGATAGACTATAATACAATTTTATAAAATTACAGCAATTCTGATAATTATTGATTTAACAGTAGACGAGAGTATGTTTAAGCCTAATTATGGTGGATATGTATGTAGTATTAGTCGATGTGAAGCTTTCATAATGTACGGAATAGTTCCGATCGGCGCTATATTAATGGTTAACATAATATACTTCACACTCATTTTACATAAATTATACTCTACTGGTAATGAGACTGAGATCGCTAATAGAGCTTCGCTTAGGTTTGCGAAAAATTTACTTAAATAAATATTAAAACTTTTTAATCATTTTAACAAGTATTGATCTTCTGTTGAATTTAATTTAGAGCACAATGTATTTGGTACACAAAATTAGCCCTAATATTAGGTCTTACGTGGATATTATCATTAATAGCAATATTTACACCCATAAGCCATATATTCTTCTATACGCACACATTCTCTTCACTTCAAGGAGTCATTATATTTATCGCATTTACCTGTAGAAGAAATGTGTATCAACTGATGGTGCGTCGACTGCATTATCTTCAAGATAGAAGAAAAAGACATACTTCGCGTAAGATCAGAACCAACACTAGTTATTCGCGTTCTCAATGCCATTACGAAAGCTCTATTTCGCTCAAATTTATCGCGCGATAAAGTTTTTCAAAAGTTTCTCAAAGTTTGCTTTTATTATTCTCGTCATATTTATTAAGTTGTGAATCAAACTAATAATTTATGGTTTGAAAAGTAAGTAATTTCGAAATTTTATCAAATTTCCAATAATAATAATCTTTATTCAGTGAATTTGATACGAACACAAAGATATAGATTCTTAAACAATTAGTTAAGACAAGTGTTCAACAATTAGGTTTTTAAACTTATTGAATATGTTTTAATTTCTTATATTTTGATGGCTTATATCCTTTGCATAATAAAACAATCATTTGTCGGAAAGAGTAATTCTGTTTCTTTTGATACTGACATCATAAGTACCTGTTCTCTCATTATTAATAAACTTAATTGAATTGATTCATTCAATAGGAATCAGTTGAGACTTATTTTTATATCGAAAATTACAATTAATATCTGTAAAGTTGTTGTTTCTAGACTTTGTAATGAAAGCATTTTTAGACTTCGCTCACAACTCAGACCATACTTAGGGTTTCATTTTGAAACTAATAAATTTGATAGATTATATGATTTGTATAGAGTTAAAATAGTTTGACCATTCATTTTAGTACATAATGTTTTCAAGAACTTAAATTTTTGCATGGCTTTCAAATTATGGAATAACAGTTTAGATTAAAGTTAGCTTTTCATCATAATTAGCACTCTTTCTATTTTTGTATCATTAGAAAAATATGGAAAATATGGATATTGTTTTTAAAGATATTCTAATGATTCAAAGTAATAGATTTTTTGTGTGTATTCAGCAACTTTGTTCAAATCATCCTCAAGTATAATGCAATCAGACATATCATTAATCATTTTCATTAACAATACATCATCAGTATATTCAAAAATATTAGAAATTATGTCAAGAGATAAGTCATTGACAAATAAATTTTAAAAATGAGGTGAAGACACTCTACCTTTACTCACACCAGATTTAACATTATATTTTTCAGAATCATTGAAATTAAAAATTGTAATCTATTTAGAAACATATCTTTTATAAATGGTAAAAGACTTAGATCAATATTATATAATTTGATTTTCTCATTGAGAAGATAAATAGGGATTCTCTCGAATGCTTTTTCAAAGTCAACAAATATCAAACCAATTGCTTAAACTTTCTGATCATTTAAGGCATTAGTTGAGAGCTGACAAAATCTACAGAACTTTAACCGCTTTATAATGAAAGTGCCATAAAGTCTGAACTCGAACTTGTTTTATTTTTCCACTGTCTGCCGGACTTGCATTTGTTTGGGGTTCAATTCAATTCAATTCAATTATTTGATTAAGAATTTTGTATCTCTCATCAAAAATGTGGTCCAAACAATAATTAGTCGCTTTGAAAGTCTGGTGGAAGACATTCAGCTTAATTAAAATTGTTCTTAAAATTACTGTAATATATTATAATTCATTTAAATTCATCTTAATATTAATCATTCACAACAAATAATGATAACAATTATCCAAAAACAGCTGTCGCTAAAGTGATTTTAATTATTGAAAAATTTCTTTCAAATAATTATAGTTCAAGACTCAAAACATGAATAAATTGAGAAAAACAAACAAAAACATGATATGAGAAACAGATTCTTTATTGAAGAGAGATTACACATGTTAGTAGTAGATTATGATAAAAGTATTGAATTCTACACTTGTTATAGCTATGAAACTACTGTCACAGTAATTCTCATCAGAATTAATTCTATATAAGTTGAACAAATTTACTGAAGATTAAAGTGTATAAAATTATATAAGCATAGGTTGTCTCTCTTACAAGGATGTCAAGGATGTCAAGGGTGTCAAGGGTGTCAAGGTTGTCAGCTATCATTTTAATGACCATCGCATGCCTAATATTGATCTTTGTCTCACATTTTCTTTCAATGAGCTTACAGTCCATATTCTTTTTCATTATATTATATAATATGTGATTGAATGCAGGACTCAATTCAATACCTTATGTAGTATTCTTTGTTTAGTACCTAATGTATTAGTACTGGTATATTCAGGTACTGTATATCACTTAATGCAATGCCATTCATATCCCACACAACTTTCTATTAAATGCTTAGATCTCTAATAGAAATGTGTTTTTTCTTTAAAGCGCATCTCAAACAAAACCTTAAATTCATAAATAAATACAAATAAATAAATAAAAATTTAGAAATTAATAATTTAAAACTAATCAAGACTTTGTATAAATTCAAAAATTTAATAAATAAAATCTATTGTAAAACAATTTAATTGAACCAAAACTTAACGAACAAAATTTTTTGTTTATTTAATGTTTTAATACATTTGAATTTACAGTTGTATTATTGCCATAATAATAATGTTTGCCTTATTAACTCTTTAGGATATGAATGGGTTTATATGAAGTCATTTTAAGATTTATGACACGTTAGAGAAAGTAAACTAAAAAGTTTTCTTAAATTTAATATTTTAAAAGATTTGTTTTAGAATGGATTTTTGGTTTACTTTATTTTCGAAAATAAAAATTTCTATAGAGATGTTAGCCTTAGAAATTGATTAAATATGTATTAATAAAAAAATGATTGTTGAAATGAAGTGTAATATTTGTTTCAAATTTATTTTCTATGAATAATCTTTGCAATACTTCTAATTTTTCTTATGAATTTGTCTTAAAATGACAAAAATTAACATTTAAAAAGATATTAAATATTGTCTCCTTAAAAAAGAGTATGTTTTGATTGAATCATCAATGCTTTAGTTGACTTTTATTTGAATCAGTGATTATCAAAAGATTCATAAACAAGAATTAGACAAAATGTGTTATTAATCTAAATACTAATTGAATTTATTGACAAAATTATTACTATGAAAACATGTTGTCATTTGATTTGATGAGACAATGTTTTCTTTTAGTTCCTTTATTGAGTCTTAAGTAATTTAATATAATTTGTTGAGCGAAGAGCTCAGTTTACTTATTGATTTCCCACTACATATCAGATAATTACCCCTTTGTGAGGTCACGCTTCAACCAACCAACACTTTTCCATTAGAGATCTCAGCATTCAATAGAAAGTTGTGTTGGATTTCAATATTATCTCATCATTTTTGCAAAAATATTCAGATCCAACACAACTTTCTATTCAATGCTCAATTTAAGACACGAATTTATATATGATTTTGCACTTTATAACGAATAAAAATATTTGTTTATTTAAATGTTTGAAAATTTGAAATAAAACGCTTGAACTATATTTTTTAGTGATATATGGAAATAATGGAAACCTTCTAAACTTTGTTGGATATGATTAGCTTTGCAGCATTTCATATATTCATAAATTTACATTCATTTCTGAGTGTATGCATACTTACTTTTTTCTGATTTCATCATAAAAGTTATGAAATCTTATTAAATCTACAAATTATTATGCATTATATCAATTCAGAATATAAATTCCTACTTATATTCTTATAAAGATATCTAGAAAATTGGATTATTTCTGATTCGAATGATTTTTCAATGTTAATAAACTATATTTTATTGAATTATTTGGACATTTACATTGAATAAGCTCATCAGTATATTATTTTTTTATTGAAATGTTAAGGAAATAACATTTATCGACAATAATAAGTGAATGAAATAAGGAAAGAATAGCAATAATTTCATATTTATCTTCAATCAGTAAACATTAGGTTAATTCAATACTTAAAAGATATTGTTTCGAGACTAAGCTTACTGTATAGAAAATAGGAAGACATCATGACAATAAGGCATCATTTTATGTTTTATTTCAACATAAATACAAATTTTGATTTTATGATTATATGTTTAACCACCCAATTAATCACAAATTCTTAATTCTCATTTGTAAATAAAAATAAAGTTTATTCAGTCTTTTTAAAGTTTATACTATATTTTTATTTCAAATAACTTTGTAAAGCCCTGAAGAAGGTCTAAATATTGACCGAAAAGCTTCGGCTTATAATTCATTTGAACAAAGTTTTATGATTAGATCACTTTTTTCGTGATCAGAACCTTAAACTTTGACAAATTAAAGATGATTTTGATTGTGAAAAAGTTTGAGTGAAAGTTTGATGAGTTTTTATGCAGTTTTTATGTAAATCATTGCTTATCAATCTTATTATCATTAAAAGCATGTCAAAAGTTTTATTAATTTTATGAGAAGTAAAAGACTTGAATTTTCTTTATAACAATCATCATATTTTGATAACTTTTGAAAATATCAATATTTTTAGAGCTAAATTCAAACCTTTTCATTATCTCAACACATTTTATAAATTCTCTTTTGAAAATCATTTGAAACAAATTGATAAAGTAGGCTATGGTTCAAGTATTTGATGGATAGTTTTTTTCTCGTCTAGTCTATAATAATGATCATTTCTAGTGAGCAAAAACAACGTAATGTACAGTTTTGTCCTAAAGAAAAGCCCAGTTTCATTCAAATATATAATTTATTGCAAAATAAAGTGGTCTGAAATGATTTAATCATAAAAGGATTTATTATTACTCAGAAATGAAACTTTTGAAAATCAAAGAAAATCATTACTTTGAAGTTAGATTAAACTTGAAGTGCAGTACAATAATGAGATGTGAAGGCATGTTTTCTATTGTTACAATTAAAGCAAATATTTATTAAATTTCAACTAAATTCAAGTTAAATATTATGGCTCACAATTGTAGTGGTGATCAAAAAGAATTTTCTATCAATCATAAATCATTTCTGTCGATAGTTTTAGCTCTAATAATGAGTAATTTTTGCATTAAAAAAGTGTTCATAACATGGTCTCTGCCTTACAACTGAATATGATTTTAAATGGATTGAAATTTTGCAAATTTTCTAAAAGATTGAAGAGAATTGAAGCTTAAAATTTGGCATCAAATTAATTTGAGTCTAGCCTTGAATTAAAGGCATTTACTTCTGGTGTTATATAATAGTAAGAGATTATGTGAAATAAAATGCAAAAATGCATTACAGCCAAAACTTATAAGCATTATTCCTGATACTAATGTTAAGTGCATTTGCGTTGTATGAAATGTCATTCGCACGCTTAATCTCTCTCTTTTCTTTCTTTCTCTCTTTCTCTCTCTCCCCTCTCCCACGACTCAAGTCATCTTCTATTGCTATTTCTCTTCTAGTAATGGAAATATACATATGATCTGCGCATCATTTCAAGCTTCAAATACACGGATGAGAAAACATTAATTTAGTTGATATCAGTTAGAGTTAGACATTGATCATATAGTATGCTATCATCGCATATCATATCACGAAAATAATACCTTAACATAAGCTTTTGTAAGCCATACAACTTTTGCATCTCTTCTTCATATAAAGCATATGTATATTAAATAATTCTAAATATATTACTAATAAATGTGTGTATACGTGATAATCTAATTCAGAGTTAATTTCTGTTTATTTTTGTGTAATACCAGTAACTGCTATGTTGTATAACAAGTAGAATAAAATTTTCAAATTTAGAGCTAAGCATTACATCAAAAGTGTGTTTACAATAAATTAAAAAGAAAAAATATTCTAAACTAAAATTAAACACTTTCCGCAACAAGTAATCAACTTTTGAACTGTTGTTTTAAGTTTAAGAATAAAACTTTTTCTCTATTTTATAGATTGAAACTTAGACATGATGTCCAATATGAGTGTCAAACTCATAACTACTGTTGATTCTTTGAACTACACTAAAAACAATTCTCAATCATTCTTCCCAACGGAAAGTGAGTTGAATATAAGTTTGTATCAAATCAATGATCAATCATCGGAACCAATTATTCACACTTATGTGGTATGCGCTAATCGATCACACTTAGGGTTCTCAGCTATTCAACAGCTAAGCTTACAGGTAAGAGAAGTGTGTTTCAGACTAATTATATTATTTTTATTCACTTTATTATTCATTCAGTTTTATCCATTCAAAATAATTCAAATTTTATTTTTGGTTCTCTTGAAATCTAAAATTTATTTCCTATCATTTGAAAAATATGGTTGAGTACTTTACTTATAAATGTGCTTCACTTTGATTAATATCCTAAATTCAACAATTTTCTAGAGAAATTTATTATGCAATTTTTAGTTAAGTATCTATAACTCAGTCAAAATAGGATCAAAGAATGCATTAGTTTTTGTCATTTGTTATTTTGAATTAAATTTCAGTGGAGAGACTCGAAGTTCGAAGGCTTCAATTCCGAAAACTCGTTATCCCTGAGGCTCGTGGCTCGAAACTAGAAAACTAAACTTTTAAGATTCCATTTATCCTGCTCTCTGCTAAGTGCAAGTTAACGCATTGCATAACTCAATCTTTTCTTAATAATATTAGTCAGTAATTTAATTTTGCACAAATTATTTCATTCATTTAAAAGGTTGAATTTGTTTATAAAAGATGTATAAAAATGAATGTTTGACAAAATTAATTGAAAATACTATTTAAAATTGTGACTAATTCTTTTGGGAGATTTAAGTGAATGATATAAGGGAACTGGAATCAGTAAATGGATATTTTCTATTTTCGAGCTATAAGCCCATGTTAATACCCATTCGGAATTGGAGCCTATATAAACTTGAATCCTTAAAATGGAGACGGGAATATCTCAGTAAAGCTAAAAAAATGATTGAATCATGTTAAGCATTGATCAGAGTTTTCTTGAATCGTGTGATACCAAATTCAAGTTTTATATTTAAGGATTTTCAACAAAAAAACAGTACTACTATTGAAACTGCTAGCAATGATTACCGGTCTTTCCTGCAAAACAAGTTCCATACAAAATGTATAGAAAAACATGTTATGCACGAAAGCATTTCATCGCTAGCAGTTTCAATAGTAGTACTGCTTTTTTATTGAAAATCCTTTCTAGAAAGTACTAGAAAAAAACTTTCATAAAATATTGAAAGTTCTTGATTTCTTACAAATATTGATTCATAAGCTTTAAAATGATACTAAATTTTTTTTCTTTACTGTGTACCAAAGCGTATTTGCAATTGAAATAAGTTTTTTCTTATTTTTTGAAACATAATAATCTTAAACAAATATAAAACTGAAAAACAAACTTAGTTCAAAGTTCTAAATAAATAATGAAAAAGTACTTTTGTTATATCCAAAATTCATTTCACTGGTTATTATTTAAAGTAAAAGTTCAAACTTTTTCAATTGAGTTATCTTTCGAAAAATGTATGTCAAGTTCGCTGTCATCTCATCTTTTAAATTTAATAATCATTGAAAAACATGCCGAAACCTTAATTCTTTGTTTATAATTTGTACTTTATATTTGTTTTTCTTAAGCTCTGAATTTGTAGCTCAATGTGAATCTTAATTTTTTGCTATCTAGAGAACTTGATGAAAGTTTGAAACCTATTTTAATGAAATATAGAAAAATCATAACTTAACTCAAACTCAGTGAATATCTTGAGCAATGAATGACGCATATTATTATTATTATTATTATTATTATTATTATTATTATTATTATTATTATTATTATTTTGAACTCCAGACTCAAGTATTCATTAATTTAATATATTCTTCTTGAAAGTAAAATGTGGTTTATGAAAATCATATTAAGTACTTTCGGCTTCTTTATTACTCTGTATTGAAAATATGTTTTAGATACTCAAGTCTGAAAATAGATTATTTACAACCTTTTAATGTTTACTAAAAAAATTAACAAAAAATTTTGCTATTTTCATATGATTATAACTAAAGATGAGCATAAGCTCAAAAATGTGAGCTTGAAGCTCAGAAGCTCAGAGCTGAAGTCTGAGCTGCGCTTTTGAGTTGCGCTTATGAGCTTCCATAGAAATCAATATCACTCACGAACTGAAATCTTGACCTAATCACCAAATTATAAGTACT
>JAQFZT010002448.1:0-11571 GCA_034696325.1 Camisiidae sp. | reverse complement strand
TTTCCATTTCAATAACATTTATATTTATTTATAACTTCATAAGAAATCAAGTGAAGTAAACATAAGAAAATCTGATGTGAAAACTAATAAAGTTCTCAAAACAACTATAACTAAAGTGGATTCAGAAGAGGGTATAATAAAATGAATTTTAAGAATGAATTTAATTAAAGTTTGTATTGATTTTCTCAAATAGAAGACGAAATTGACGATAATTTGTCGGCAATTGAATACTGCAATAGTAGTCATAATGATTATGCAGAACCTGATGAAAACTGAATACATAAAAGATATCAAATTTCCATCTATTATTTCACTTTCGCCTAAATATAGTTCTGAAGTAATCACAACTCAACAATTGAAACACAAGAAAATGGAAGAGAAAAGCTCTCAAACAAAGCGTCAGAAGAAAAACCAAAGCATGAAAACTAATGTCAGATTTGAGACCAAAAGAAATAAAAGATATTATTTTTGTCCGCTTAGAGAACCGATCATTGACTTGAATGAAGTGAACTTAACAGAGATTCAGTTTTGAGCCCATTGTCTATTACTCTTAACTCACTTTGATTTTATTTGATAATATATTATATAAATTCAGTATAACTTCAATGGAAGACAATAAAACTTCAATCATTCACATAAACATTTTTTCTAATCATAATTTTATTACAAATATTATGACTTTAATCTTTCATTTTTTATATTTAACTTATAGATTGCTTTACAATTGATTTAATTTTTAGCTTTGAAAATACGTTTATAATGTTTTGTAGTTATAAAATCATTGAAAAAATTATTTCAATTCATAATAAATATCATGTTATTAACAGTTTCATTAAATTAACGATTATTTTATAATTCACTTTGATTTCTATGACTTTTTATTAGTTAAATATTAATTAATAAAATTTTGAGTAAATTTTTTATTTTGTTATTCTGGAGAGGATTTTGACTAAGAATTGTTGACAAATTTTATGTAACAAATGATTACAGTTCTCGGTTTGATTTAATGGTAGTTTATATCTAAATGAGAATTATTTTTGTTTAAATTTTTGTCAAATACTATACAGTATTTTATGCATTATTAGATGTAAATTTGATGCCATCGGATATCATAATAATAAAGTTGTTAAAGAAAATCTTATGAATTGAAGTCTTATGAAGTCTTATGAAGTCTCAACACTTTTCAAAGACTTTCAAGACCTTCAGTTCATAATTAGAGTTTCATATAATTAAAACAAAAAGTTATAAACAATTTTTGTGCTGAAAATCTTTTATTATTTGAATTTCTACTATAAGTCAAATTTGAAGAAAGAAAACTTATTCCTACATTCTTTAATATTTAAGCAGTTTATTTAGTATTGATTCTTATATACAGATGTCATTCGTTCGACGCATAGCATAATATTGAATGAGAAATCAATAGAGAAAATATACATTTCATTTTTAGGTCTCTCTCCACTGTTTCCTGAATCAAACTATTTTGCTCTTCACTCACATTTCGCACGTTCTCCTCTTGATATCAGAACTCATTACTATCAGAAAAAAGTTCTGTCATTAACTCGAAAATGTGGTTAATAAAAGTCATTTACAAAAGCTTTTCAATTGATCTCAATTAATGTTTTTTTTATTAAGTTCATCACTGGTTACTATATTCTGTTATAAGTATTTCTGAATAAAGTTTCAAATTTCCGGTTTAAGTGCTATAGATTTGTACATTGAAAAAGTTTTCTAATACTTTAATTCCAAGAATAGTGACGTTTCATCAAATTCTTGAATAAAAATTTGATTGCGATCGGAGTTTAAATTTTGGAATTTATAAAATTGGATTTCTATCGAATGAAAATTGGATGAAAATATACAAATACTAGAATTTTTTGCAAGAGAAACCAATTACCAGAGAATGATATAAAAGTAAGTACTTTTCCCTTAATGTTATATTTATAGAGGCGGGAAAATCATAATAATGTTATCGTCAAAATTGATCTTTTTTTCATTCTCATATCCCATCTTTATTGTTGAGCATTAATAGAAATCTCTATAAATTATAATTAAAACTTATAAATATAAAAAAGTCGGCTAAAAGTAAATTAGTTTTTAACAATGCTTTTAGAGTGATAAGTCAGTCACAGCTATTTCTATAATTGAATTTCACAAGTATTTAGGAAATTTGGGTGAAAATTGTTAGCACTACTGTTCAACTTATCCTTTTTTGATTTATGGGTTTCATTTTTTCTTATCTAAAAATATATAAACTTATAAATTGTATACTTAATGTACTTTTATTCATAAAAGATCTTTAATTCATAATGAAAATATTAATCAAAGCCAAAGATAACAATTAAATCAACTTTGTTCTGAAAGTCAAGTTTTCATGATATGAAAGAGTTTTTGGAAAAACTTCAATTTTCAGCAACTCATTGACTCTTCATTGTCCTCTAGTAGAACATTTACTGTGAACTTTTAGTCCATCTAAAATAATATATCAAATTAAATATGCTATAAATTCATTAAAGATGAACTTTTTCTAAAACCTTTTTCATATTCATGTTCATCATGTTTTTCAAAATCAACTTCAAGTAATATGAGAAGATTTTCTCTCATACTTATGTCTGAGCGAATCATATAATTTTTGTTATCAGGGAATTGATTTTCTCATAATCAAGAAATAAATTAATTGGAAATTTAATCTATTTTCTTGAAAAATTGTTACTTTTATGCTTAAGGTTTTTTGGTGTATTCGGTGACTTAACTTTGAAAACTACAGTATTTTCTGACATATATCTGAGATTAACTTTAGTATCGAAAGTTCGCTTCATCTAAATTGAAAGCACTGTAAGCGAAATGAATTTTTTTCTAAATTCAAATTAAGCAAAACACTAATACAGAAATCTTGAAAGCGATGCAACACTAACTCAGAGTGACTGCTGTCATATCATATTTTGTACTTTCAGTCGAATTACTTTTTTGGATTAAACTATTCGAGAGTCACTTTCATTAATCAATGAAAACCATTGATCAATAAAAGGTCACTCGATTTCTGGGATTAACTACAGAAAGTTGTGAAATATCATAAAAATGTTATCTTCAGAGAGAAAAGCTTACGTTTTAGTGTGAGAGCAAATGTGTTTCTAAAAGCGAAAACGGTTTGAGAATATATACCGAAAATCCTCGAACAACTTAACTTGAATTCGATTTTTCCTCTAAATTCAAGCTTAAAATATTTTTTTCTATTTCCTCTCTTTTATCTCTGAGATTCCATTGAGGATTGCCATTAAAGGTCTTATTCTCTCAGGTTTTTCTGCTTCATTACCCAACAAAACAATTTATTTCCAACACTAAAATCATATTCAAAAAGTACACTTTGAAATGCTCTAAAAATTGAGAAATTTTATCTGTATATCGATTTAATTGAGAGAATACTTTTATCAGATAATACCATAAGATTTATGTCTCTATTCATGTCATAAAATTTCTCTCAAAGATTTTGATGAATTTTAACTTTTGACATAAAGCTATCAATAAATTTTTGAGACTTAAGATGAAGTCTCATTGAATTATATAAAACAATAATTGATTATTGAAAGTGAAGTAAAATTAAAAGTCGAGATAAGTTCCACTATTAAAAGAGTTAAGGGACTGATAAACTGCAAACTTTTATCCACTTCTTTCATTTGACTCATTACTGCACGTAATTAAAGACTGATTAATCTTTCAAAGTAAGTGAATTCTGTGATTTCTGGACACATCAATCAATTTTCTGTAATTACCACCAATTCTTTCAGAAAAACAAGGAATTCTATTACTTGATTGTTTGCCCACAACTTGATCAGTGCATTACATAATTTGCTCATGTTTTGGTACTAAAATTCAAATCAAAAACTTTGAACGTGTACTCTAAGTGCAAATTCAGATGCAGATCATTTATTCTATTTATTTCCAGAATATGTCTCAACAACACCAAATCTCAAGTCTTAACAGTCACTAAATCTAAACGAATCCAATCGATCATTCAATTAGTTTTTGAGTTCAATAGTTTTGGGAAAAAGTTCTTGAATTTTAGGAGAAAATAAATCTCTATTCTGTGAGTAGAGATGAAGGCTTTGTTATAATTAAATTTTGTGAAACGTAGATCTCAAGCATTTGAAGCATTTTCATTCTCTAAATAAGATTGAATTTAAGATCTTTATAAGAATCTGAAAATAAGGGCATTTACAAAATGATCTGAATTGAATCATGGCATTCATGAAAGATATAGACTTTACGCAATTTTTCTTTATTAATAAATGTGGGAAAACTTATATTATTACTTGAAATGCTTGAAAAATTCTTCAACTTTGAATTATGGCTTAAAGCATCGCAATTTCGCTACAATTCTGAAATGGTTTTAAGGTTTTTCTAGTCATCTTTCATTTGTTGTGCTTCTGGGGGAGAATATGAGCTCTAATCTTCTTTATTTGACTATTATATTCATTCATCAAAAACCAAATGGATTTGCATTTAAGTCTATCTTTAATAATGAACTAAAATCCATTTCAAAGATTGATTTTTTCTCAAGAGAATCCTAGAACTCAGTTCACCTACAAGTCAGTCAATATTTTGAATAACTTATAAATCAAATAAATTTTTGGGAAAATGAATAACTCATGTGAATGCATGAAAACAGAATAATTCTAGAATTGCATAAAAATGGAAAACTTTCTACATAAAAATGTTTATATAACTATTTGGACATTTCAATATTTGCGATGAACTGAATGAAGGCAAACAGTTACAACAGTAAATGCTAAGTTTACTATACATTATATTTATTATGAAACATTTTTCCTCTGCTTTTATTACTACAGATTTGCACATAAAGATGAAAAGAATAGAAATCTTATTTTACTTTTGTTCCATAAGTAGTCGTGTATTTATGCAATAGATTTCCTATGAATTTGTTATGTTGAACGAATCGATTTTGCAAATGTAAGCTTATCTAATATATAAATAAGAGTTATCTTCCATTTAAAGTTTAGACTTCTTTTTCATAAATCGGAATTCCCTTTTTTATTTTTGTAATCAAATTAATTTTCTTTTTTTGAAAGAGTATGTAATTTCCAACCTATAGAGTAGTTGTAAATACTATATATTAAAGAAGTCGCACAAGGTTTGCTAGAAATGATGAACTAGAATAATAAAAATTTGTTCATTTAGAAATTAAATTGTTATTCAATTGATTTTTTAAAAGCTAAGTAAAAGTTTATTTGACACACTGAGGTTTCATCTAAAGGCGAAAAATTCAAAGTGTGCACAAAAATTTAGCATTATGTTCACAAAGCATAACAAATAGGAATAGAAAGAAAAAAGAAAAGTTAAAGAAAGTGTTGACTTCTAGACTTCACTCATACTAAAAACCTATGGACAAAAATGTCGAGAAGAATGAGTGAGTTAGTGAAGAAGAGAAGGGAGAGAGGGAGAGAGGGAGAGAGGGAGAGAGAGAGAGAGGGAGAGAGAGAGAGAGAGAGAGAGAGAGAGAGAGAGAGAGAGAGAGAGAGAGAGAGAAAGTAATCGATTTGTCCAATTCATGACCTGAGCCTCAACTTACAAAGAAGAGCGACATATCATTAGAAGTGAGTCCTCTTGTTTTCACTATAAATTCATTGCAAACACGTATTTAATCGCAAAACTTAATTCTCTAGAAACACATCTATTATTCTTCATTTCAGAGTTTCAGTATTTTTACTTTATTCCAAATACTATTCCTTTGATATGAATGTTTTTGATGGTCACGTCTTGTGTCAGTGATTTACGCAATGTGTTCATGCCATTAGGCAAAGATATTTTTCACAAGTATATCATTTACAAGTCTCAACATGTTTAGGCTGTTAAAGAATGGCATTAATACTATTATGAAAATAACATATATTTGAATTTAAAATAACTTCTCTAATGTTTGAGATCATTAAATTGGATTAAACTTTCATGAGTTATGATATGGATATAGATATTATTTTTAATTTTTATATTTAAATGAAGATTTTTTCGGAAAAGAGAAGACTAGACCAGAGTTTTCCATGGCTTGAGATATGGGTATTAGTTGTTTGACTTTTGATGACACTAATGGATTAGTTTGGGATTTGAAAGTTTATGCAGAAATAATGTTATGTTACTTATAATATTATGTCGAAATTTGAATATTTTCATCAAAAACATAATGATAAGAAGCAAAAAGATAGTTCTTATAAATTTTTTTCCATAAAATATCTAAAAATAGGAGCACAGACATAGGCATCTAATTTTGTTGAGACTCTTCGCCTAATTAAAGAAAAAATTTGATAAATTCTGCAGACTTACCAGTGATCTGGAGCTTCGAAGATTAAATGAAGAATAGTTATTTGACTCAGAGTTAACTTAATGCATATGAATATCCCAAAGGAAATTATTTGAAAAAATTGCCAAAAGCGAGGATTAATTAAGAATTGCGCGATTCTATGCTATAGTGCTTCACAAAAATGGTTCATTACATAATGGAAAAGAGAAATGTGATTATCATATTGATGGGCTTAATCAAAATTGTTTCGTTCAATAGAAACTCAATATTCAAACATTTTGAAAGGATTATTCAAATTGAAACCACTCTTCATATGTCTGTCATCATATTTCTTCGAATCAATTGATTTAAGACACTAATGAATAATTCATGCGAATATATTTTCTCGAAGCAGAGTATGTGCCAAAATGAGAATAAGTTAATAACTGAGATTTCAAATGCTTTGACAACACTTTGACAGTTTTGAGCTCAATATTTGTTGCAGTAATAAATGCTATTTCAAAATTCTTAAATTCAAAATTTCCTCTATTTTGTAATGGAATATTGATAATCAATTTTGAGTTTTCTTATGACTTAATTTTACTTTTAAGCCTATGATAATTCGATATTTATATAATGGAAAGCCTTGAAGAAAGCTTTTGTAACATAAATTTTTGTTTCAGTGGAGATATGCTTTCATGTAGTGAAAGAGAGTTGAGAATAAGTTAATATTTCCGTATTATGTGATAATTGCATTATCTATTGCTGTTTCAGTATCTTTGAGATACAAATAACTTGAGGAGCACTAAGACATGCCTCTATTTTCTTGATGATCAAAAGTACAATAAACAAATTCAGTATTCGGTCAACAAATGCTCTCTTAAGATGGTTTATTCAGATTGTTTTCAAAATTGAGATAATTCTGAATTTCACAGATTTTGCTTATCATTAAGAGTTACTAAAAGTATTTTTTGATTGTGAAAAGCTTTTAATTTGTGGATAAGAAAAATGTATGAAAAGTTAAAGTTAAAGTAAACATTCGCTAAACTTTGGTAATTAATATTTGATATGAATTTAGTTAAGTGTTGTCAATAGGATTATTACTTTAAGGTTGATATAAAAATTGTTTTGATTGGAAGTTGAGCACCGAATGCTTAGAGCACTCGAATAGAGGTCTATCGAAGAAAAGGAGTATATCTGTATTATTACTTACCTTTTGGCATTAATCAATGATGTTTTTACTGATGCTCAAAGTAGGAAAGTATTAGCGCCCAACTCAAGCCGATTTATATCTTGTGGAACCTTATCTTTATTATCCTCTATTGTTGCCAAAGTTTTGATGGCAGCAGTTTCTCGTTTTGATTGTGATCTTATATATACTTGTCTGTAGTTTGCTATTAACCAAAACTGAAAATCGAATCAATATTAAAGGATAGTAATACTGAAAAGACGGGAAATGCTGAAATTTGAGCGAATATCTATAGTGACAAAATTCCCTCAAGAGTTGTGTGAACGATATATAAAAACGGTAATCATTCGACTCACCCTATGATAGAGATCCGGCTTTTCAATAGTTAGTCGACTAATTTGAGAACAATTCATTTTTAATTCTATGGCATTCATAAATAGAACTATTACATGAATACATTATCAAATGATTTAATTTATTACAATAGTTGACAACACATATGAAACTTTGTAATAGTTTTCAATCTTAATTTTGGATCTGACTTCAAAGTACTCAAGTTAATCATATCTTTTAGCATCAATAGGTTAATGAACTGGGAATAAAAATATATAATTCCCGTTTAATTGTTAAATTTCATGTTTGTATTTACCAGATTTATCCCAAGATTCAGAATAACTTCTATTCGATTAAAGCAGAATTAAATCAAACAACAAATGTCTAGTAAAATTGATATTTCAGCGTTTGATTGAGCTTTTAATGCTAGAACTTAACGCAATCCTGTTTTCTCACTCATATATCACAGCGAAAAGTTTCAATTATGTTAAAAAGAAGGAAAGCTTATTTTCTTTGTATTTCCTCAATCTTTTAAACAAAGTCTTTTAGATAATGAATTGAAGAATCGAATCAAGAAAAGCAAAATTTGAATTAAGTTTCAATATTGAGATTGAGTTAAGATATAAAAGGTTTAAAAGGCTATAAAATGTTTAAAGATCTCAATAAATTCTCTTTACTATTATTTGGTTTGAAGATAAGTCACTAAACTTCTCGAGAGATGTTGAATATCCTCAGAATTTGAAGTTTGATTTGATATTTTTGTATAGATATGCATAAAACAAGTTCAATGGCATATTTCCCCAGATTCTCATTTTTCTATTCAAAACCTGAAATGTTTCCAAAAATCAATGGAATCATTGGGCAGAAACAAATCAAAATTTATATTTTTACCGGATTTGGATGAAAATGATATCAATTTGAGTCCATGTTTTTGCATAAAAAGTTTAGTAATGATTTGAATATCGAATATAAATCAAATGAAATATACTCAAGCACTTTGTGATGTGATTCTGTGTTTTGAGTAATACTTATGAATTCTTTGACTATATTTCAAATAGGCTTCAAATAAAAGCTTCATTCATACATCTTTTGAACAATTTTAACCCCAGAATAACATATGAAAAATATTTATTAACTCGAAAGTGTATGTTTGTGTACTCATAATTTCTCTAATGTATTGGACATTATATAATGTGATATTTGACTTATATTAACATAACTTAATTTTCTGATCGGTTTATTGGGATAACACAAAAACTTTTCTATTTATACGAAGACATATATAATTGCATTAAAACTGAAGGCAAAGTCATTACGCACTTCGATAATCACGTTAGTCATCAGTTTTCTATTAATCCCATTCTCATTCAATAATAAATACAATTTTGCTTCGTTTCTAAATAATAAGGCGAAAACTGTTTCACAATTCAATGTTCGCCTTCTCTATTCAGCCCTATTTTCCAAGACTTTAAGTAGTTTTTGATTTCTGTCTACTTTTTGTCAACACTTTACAAAACATTAGTTCTACTAATTTATGAACGACAGTGAGCTTTGAAATACCCAACACTTTAAGTAAACATGATATGAAAATTTGAATTTTTCAATACTTATCATCTCTAAACTTCATTTTTTCAATTATTCATAAAACTTTAAACAATTCTCAATTAAATCTTTTATGTAAACTAGTTTTCTCAACAACAAAAATAATAATATTTATCTTTTTATTGATTCAATTCCTTCAGTAACAAGAAGTTCGTAAAAAACTCATTTTATTTTTAAATTTTATTCTCAAGTTAAATGAATGTAATCTCACGTGTGAGTTGTGATGATAGTAAAGGATAAGTTATGTGAAGAAATGATAGAATGAATACATTCATCACATTAGCGGAGAAGCATTTTTTGGTGAAATTTTGAAACTCTTTTCGAGTTTACGCTTTTGCTCTTATGCTGTTTGTCATTTCATAAGCCAAATCAGTGTTTTCATTTGATTTATTAACAACATTTATCTTTTACTTTTTGAATTAATATATGAATCAGAATTTTGAATTAGTTTTTACATATTTATGAAGTATCAAATAGAGTATAGAGAATAGGATAAATATATCTTTTTCAGTTCAACTCTAAACATAATCTCTATTACTAAAAAAATCGTGTCCGTGTGTGTGGTGTACGTCTGCCCAAAGGTCTGTTCACTACTGGTTGCAGACCAAGACTTTTTTGATTAAAATTTTTTCTTAAAATTGCGAAAGTAAGTCATATAAAGAAAAGAAGCCCATTTCAATTCTAATAAGTTACAAGGCTGGTTAATAATTAATTTAAAGCTTACATGACTTAGCTTAGCTTTAAATGACAAAATTGTTGTATCTCTTCGTTCATGTTTCGAAAGCATATCTATTCTTTCAAATAAACTTTCATATAATAGTTTGTGTTCTGTGTTTCATCTAGGAATCCAAATTAAATTTAAGCTATCATTAATGTGAGATCTTATGATTAATGATGAGAAGCATTCATTAAGCATGAGCTGTAATCTTTCTCTTAAAATTGCGTTTTGTTGACTTCATTTGAAATTCTGAAAATTTCGTGTTCACTAAAGTTTTATCGATTTAATGACAATAAAAATTCTCAAAACAATCTATTTCTTAAGCTAAAAGAGTGTGAAAAACATGTCTGGTAAACATAGCAATGGTGGGAATAATTGAAATGAATTGATTTAATGCCATGTTATGCGAATGGCTAATAGATAATCCACAAATCAAATGCTTACGAGTTAGATAAACAAATGCTTGAAACTTTTTCAAACTTGTCCAAAGTCACTTATATCAATATTTGTCACCAAATTGTTTGAGAGATTTACAAGTAATGAATTATTCACTTGTTTATTTACGAGAAAATTCCAATTTCAATAATATGTTTGATTTGAGTTATAGGTTAAATCATTTTAAAAATCTTAATATCAATCAATTTATTTCTTGTTTCATCATGTCATGTGTCTTTAGACCAAAAATAGATACGAGTTTTTTAATGAGTCAAAAGTATTGCTGTTTTAGAAATAAAAGAGTTGTATTAAATGTTATCTTAAAGTAACTAAACTAACAAAGAATAAATTTAATTAAATCAGAACATATTCCTCAACATTTTTATGTGAATGTGAATATACTTTGAAACTGATTTAAGTGACGTTCAGTATATTTTAATCTAAAATAAGATTGAATGATGAATATAAATGTTTTTGCATTGATTTGAGAGATATCTTAATATTATATTAAATATTTATATCGCTATACATTTTTAACTAGCGTTTATAGATTCGTACTTTCTATCTGTCTGTCTGTAGCCAAAAACATTTTAATTGTTGCCAAAAAGTTTAAAATTAAAAAAGTGTATTTCAATATAATTGTGTGTTTAATTGTTACAAAAATCATAGGAGCATAAGGTTAGGTTAGGAAAGGTGTCTTTCATTATTTAAATTCATAATTGATAAAGTATTGCACCACAAGTTATAATACTAGTCAGTCTTGTTTTTATATTAAGAGAATATTCAACATTATTAAGAGAACATTTTATTTGTAGTCAAGCATCCAAAACGTGCCTAAAGTTTATAATGAAAGATAATGATGATTAATAGATAAATATGTTAGATATTCCATAAACTCATTTTTCAAAACCATGTTTCTTATAAATAAGATTATGATCTAATGAATTATAAATCTGAAGCAAACCGTTGTTTAATTTTCTTGCAAATTCCACAAAATTCCACAAA
>JAQFZT010002447.1:0-11573 GCA_034696325.1 Camisiidae sp. | reverse complement strand
TATGAAATAAGTTATCTTTGATCTTAGTTTACTTTTGAGTTTGAAAATGGGATAAGTTTTTTGGGAATTAGTTATTGCGGGGATTGAAAACAGAGTGCAAGCGAATCGTGGTGTAGCCGTTTTTGATAAAGTTAAAAGATTTAGAATTTTTGTGATTAATTTTCTGAACTGATATCAATGTTATGCGACTCAATTAAGAAACCAAAATAATGATGAGTTTTCTATATCGTACTTTTGTGCTTCGAAATCTATTTGAATGTGTTAATTTTCCTAACATAGGAAGCATTGCTTTCTTTCCTTGACTTTGACATGAGGATATGACTTGTGAGAATAACAATACTTTTCCTTTCATTGACTTCTTTTTGTGATGCGAGCAAATAACCTTTGAAGACTTGAATAGTACGAACACCATTAATACATCCAAAATACATGTATCATAAAAGCCAAAACAGCCAACACATAATACAGTACATGTTTGCAATCCAACCCGTAAGCTGGAGATTTGCCTATGTACATCATTAGTTTACAGTTTATTAAACACGAATCGCATTTCCTATTACAGTTATAATCAATCTTCTAAATCCCATTTGTTTAGATTTATTGGATAAATATTTCATATTTCATACGTTTTATAAAGTTTAACATGCATTTAAGAAGTTTATCTAAATTTTAAATTGATTTTCAAATTTAAAAAAATTATAATTCACTCAAGTCAGTCCATTGAATAAATAGATAAAAAATAATATAAGTCTAAAAACCCTATCAAAGAACTAAAAAAGTAATGACAAAACACAATACAAAAGTTTTTCAATCAGTTAACAGCTCAAAATTAACAAAAGTTTTTGTTTGAATGAAAGTAATACTTAAGTAAATATTAATCTCGATTTTATTCGAAAGACACAAATAGTTAGAAATGAAGTCTTGATATTACAAAATCGAAATTCATTTGGGAAGTTTAGTAGATTTCTAAAGTTAAACTCAATTTCAATAGACAAAAATAAAACACCTCTTTTGAGTATTTTTAAAGGTTTTATTAAAGAACTTTAAATGAAATGAGAAAACGCTAATTATTGACCCGAAAACTTGTTAATACTGTAATGTAACAAATATTTAATGAACTTTTAGATTATCACTTTCTTTCTAATTATTGCTGTAAAATTATTCCTTCTTTGTTTGTTTAGGGATTAGTTTATACCTTAATTTATGTTATGATTATATGGCCTTATTTGGTCTTTATTTTGCCATAAATCTGATGGCAAAGTCATGTACTAACGATTTACAATATAGCTATTTTATGATGTATAGCATTGTAAAAATTATTATTTTGGATATGGCAAGAAAGAGAGATTTTCTGACATTGACTAATGTTTGCTCTCTATTTCTACTCGAAATTAAAACCTTGTATTTGAAGCCTTTTCTTCCAAAACAATTGCTTTATCTAAGTTTAAAATCAATTTCAAATATTTTAATAACATATATGGGCATAACTTTAATAATAGTGGAAAGTTTCCAAAATGATATTTTATAAAAAGAATGTATAGTTTTAATGTCAAAAGATGTGTCAAAAACAGAATGATAAAAATTATCAGATAATCATTCAAATAGATTCTTCAAACTCTTTTCCTCTCTAGGATTAGCATTGAAATAGTTATCAAATATTTTCGATAGAAATGAAAATATGAGTTGATGTATATTTAGTGAAGCATTGCTGCACAACTACAATATTATGCAACAAATTCAACAATACTTTGATTTTGCATCACTGAATCGAGATATTCACTAGATTTTGGAAGACTTGAAAAAAGTTTCACTTTGAAAAAGGAGAGAACTTATTATTATTGTCAATCACACAACTTGTGAAAGTCACGTTTTTCTTCTAAGTTATGAATAACTTTCATGCAATGGGTTTACTTTAAGAGTTCGATCTTTTATTATTACCTTTGATGGTTGCACAGCTATATCACCACATTATTCAATCGAATGATATAATAAGTGCTATGACAACCAAAGCCATGCTATTGAGGTCTGGGAAGACCTCAATAGTGATACAACTTGTGCCTACGCACGATTCCTAGTTATAAATCATGGACACTGAAATCGCTGACATTAGCATTATATTGTATTGTAAGTGATAGCGTTGAGATCTAAGACACAGACCGAGTCTTTATAATATACTCATTAGGATAACACAAATGTTCTGTAAAGATTTGCTCATGAAAATCACACCAAAATTCATGCTACAACTCAAACTAGTTATTCAATGTTCTGAAGCTGCAAAGTTTATAACTTTTATCGCAGTTTTAGATTCATATAAAAGCTTCGGTAAATAAAGTCTGTTGACCCGCAATCACAGCTCAATTCACATGAAACTTTTTTTGAAAAAAAGATTCCAATCTTTCTATTTGTTTGACTGAAATGAATATGAACGCATTGGTTGTCTACTCAGTTCTTTCATATAACATAATAATTTTGTAGGTAAATAAGGATAATATTTCATCAAAATATCAACTTTCATATCTAATATTATTATATTTTCATGTAAAATCTCGAAGTTTCGATAAATTCTATAGAGTTTTTCTGAGAAGAAACACTAATAACACGTTTCGGGCATTTCTTTTGATAAGAAATTTCTTTATATATTATAAAAAATTAAACTAGAATTTTCTTTCTTAGAATTGTTAAATAAAATATCAGTAAGTTTTGTGATTATAGAAGATTTATGAGATTGAGTAAAATTTAATGCTAAAGTTTTATCATTAGAGAAAAATGAGAGAAATCGGCTTAAATTAATAAACTCATTAATGAACAGTTATGACGATTTATATGTCTTAACTGGAATGCGTTCATCCAAATGACACGAATTGAGTTTAAGTACTTAAAGAAAAAATAAAAGCAAAATAGAAGTGAAATAGAAGTTGTATCATATAATCGATAGAATTCAAAGTTACGCACGAACTGACTCGTTGATAGAAGTGAAGGCGGGTGTGGCCGATGAATCGTGATGTACAGCTGGACAGTTAAAGAAATGTAGATATTCCGCAAATTGGGTGATATATACAGATGAAAAATAATAGGAAAGACAGAAATTTCATATTAACTTATTAAGTAATAGCATTGAGTAGTGGTTATGAGTTGTCAACTGTTATAAATTCTCATCATTTCCGGAATGATAAATAAATATCTTCTAATGGTCAGCAGTACTTTGTCATCAATGAAATGAACACTAGTTAAGTTACAAATGAAGCAATACTAGGATATTCGGTACAACTTTTTTCATTTGACTCCACTCTTCCTCAAGTTTTGGAGCTTCGCTAAAAATAATACAACTGTTGACTAAGTTAACAATTAAAAAAGCTTAATCTTATTGATCTCCATAGAAACAAGAGATTTATTATGAATCAGTATTTCTAACATTGTATTGAGTCGCATAATTATCGTGCTCTTTAAAAGTAAAATATCGCTCCGCATAATTAGCCGCTATTATCAGAGAATTAGTCTTTAAATTATTCCAATTCAGGGTTCTTTCAAATCAAAGCTGTATTTTTTATTTCTTCCTCTTTCATACCTGTACTTAATCTCAAGCTTTTAATGTGTTATTTAATTTTCTGGAACTTTATTATAAATTGAATTTTTTAGAAATTCATTTTAAACCTAATTATTCTCTGGAGAGTTTCATCAATTATTTTTAATTGAAGAGTCAATTTCTTGAAGCGCCACTTAAATGGTTTCTAGAAGTTTTGCTATTTATTTCATGTGTTTATTTTACTTGAAATATTTTGTCTTTTATTCTTTAAAATGATCCGTTCCTCGAAAGATTTGATTTCTTCATTAATCAAAATTAGAAACTTCTAAACGAAGCATGAAGTGTATGAGTTTGTCAAATAACAATTGATCGTGAATTGAGTTTCAATTTGATTGCTTTGTATATTGATCTTTGCCTTTGCCTTGTTTTCTGATAATTAAGTTTACATTCAAATACAGTTTTACACATAAACCGATCATTTCTAAGCTACTATTACTATTACTATTATTATTACTATTACTATTATTATTACTATTACTATTACTAGTACTACTATTGAAACTGCTAGCGATGATTACTGGTCTTTCCTGTAAAACAAGTTCCATACAAAATGTATAGAAAAACATGTTATGCACGAAAGCATTTCATCGCTAGCAGTTTCAATAGTAGTACATATACTTAAACAAAAATCTTCGCATAAAACAAATTAAAAAACTAATTCAACTTAAACATTTCGAAAATATATCTCCATTAAAATCTGTCATTTATTTCTTTCCATTATTTATGTAACAAATATTTTGGAAATTCTAAAAATTTGAAGCCTTTATTAATTTTAGTTGAATATAAAAGTGACTTTTTCTTAAAGAATATTATAATTTGATAGTAAATCGATAAATGTTAATAGAAATAAAGTACAATCTATGGAAATTTGAAGTTCAAAATATGTATTTCTCATTATAAGGATATTTAGCGATAAACTCAAGTCAAATGAAGGAAATTCACATGAACTGTAACTATTTCTTCTAATGGAATAGGATATCAAATCTTATTGCAAGTTCACTGCTTTTCGGCTATTTGAAGGAAATTTAAGATTATTTTCATCCTATGCTATAGTTTGCTTTGCAATGCTACTCAAAATTTGATTTTATTCTTTCATTCCTAACTTCCTTAAAATACTGAATTGAAACTTTCAGAACTTATGTAAGCATCGCATGAAAGTGATATCTCCAGAGCCGTAAAAAATACATCTTTTACTCCAGTCCTTCATTTGAAAAGAAAATAAGTTTAATTTCAATCTCGATGTGTACTGCGTGTACTCAATAGACTGTAGGAATGATAGTGTTCTTCATTCTCTTTTTTAACATATTAGAATTCTTATCATATTTTTAAATTTTTGCCTAAATCTTTTATAATTCAACATTTAGTCTTCAAAACTAAACGAATGAACAAATTTGCATTTGATTTGAGTAGCTGATAATAAGTTCAAACATCATAAATTGCCTCATTTATACACCTCATTCGTTGAAATATTTGAATTAAATTTTATTCATCTCAATTGCATTCGTTCCATGTATTGAATCTATTTCAAGTATTACACACATAAACGATAAGTCATGCAGAAATTTGAATTAGGCGTTCATTTAGTGCGTATGCATTTTAGCTTAAACCCCCCCCCCCCCTGAAAATAAAAAACACAACTTTCACTGCAATGAATTGAATTTGGGTTACATCATGAATAAATGACATAACAATTTCTTTGAATTAAAATGTGAATATTTTTTGCTGAACCCCCTCGCTTGCGTGCGTACACTTTTCATTTAGCCTCCCCCTATAAACATGCACGCTTTTGACTGACCCCCTCCCCTCCCTTACTGCGTGCGCACTAAATGAATGAGAATTTCTGGCTAATGAGCTCAATAAACATAGTTTTAAAACTTGTATTGTGTTATAATTACAACGAATCTATCTTAACATTGCAAATTTCTAGTTAATTAAACCGAATGGAAAATTTATTTGTTAAATTTGAGGACAACTGGGCCGAAACATTCAAATTTTGTCCAATAATTTAAGCAAAATTGAATTCTTAAAAAATGAAAGAGTATTTTATAAAAATTGATTATAAACTTTATTGTAATGAAATTGATTTTTATGAAATTATCTCACTTTTGATTAAGTAAATAAATGTGTTTTGAAAAACAAAAGAATAGATTTTGAATGAAGTTATTTGAAGAGTTATAAGAAAATTTGAATAAACTTGAAGAGCACTTTGGAAATATAAGGCCAGTTTCCTAATCCCTGGTCACTTCACGAATAATATAATTCGTTTCACACAAGAATAAACTTGTGTGTTAGTCGTGTCGCAAACGCAAAAAGATTCCAAAATGAAAAAGACTTCTGTGTATTGAGAGGATGGACATCCTTTATGATGCATGTGCCGCATGAAAGCACTTTCGAAATGTCTATAAATCTGTTTTTCCTCCTTTTACACACAGGTAAGCAAAATAAACCCTTTCTATAGTAAGAAATGTAAATCAGTATCGAAATTAGACGATAAATAAGTAAGTTTAATAAGTATCTTAAAATAAAATTCAAAATGCAAAAATTTATTTTCTTCTAAAACAGGACAGGTAAGGTTTTAGTTTTTCGTTTCAGACTAAGGTCTTAACAGTAACTCATAGTCTTGTGATTCAATTTTAAATCATGTCTAATCAGTTTTATTGTATAGAGAGAAATATTGTTCAGGTATTGGACATTACAAATTTGGACATTTCGAATTGTAGCTCTTGTAATATAATCGGTTTCAATGGTTGACTAGTTTTGAGAAAATCGATATAAACGCTCTCATTATTTTTATTATCTCTAAAATTTTATTCAAAGCTTACGCGTTGGATATATTTCTTTTAAAGAAGTGATTACTTAAGGAATTCTAATGATTTTCTTCAAGTATTCAAATGTATAGCAACGCTCTATTCGATGTGAAAAATTTATATTCATAATGCATTTTTTCAACTGACTTATTAGGAAATAATTCATCGTGTTTGAGGACAAAGACTTTTGCAACAAAAATCTTGAAAAATTTGTTGAAAAGAATGATATCTCAGAATTTGATTAAATTCTTACATGAAAATCTGTTATTGTTTTAGAAAAATGAAACATGAAAAGTAGAAATTAAACTTATTTTTTATTAGGATGAATTGATAGCACTGAATGAAAGCCATTGTTATAACTCATTTTTTGAAATAATGCAATATCTTTTTTATGTGTTCCTGAAAGTCTAAAAATAATGTAACTTAGCTTATAATCACGAGGGAATTCCTAAACTTTTATGAAGTTTGACTTTCTTTCGGAAGTAAAATAAATATTTTTTTCTAAAGAACAAACAAAGATTAAGGTTAGTATAGCAAAAGTATAGCCAATAATAGAGATACTGTATTCAGTATTCAGTAAAAATAGCATAAAATCCTCTTAGCATTTCAGGAACATTAAACCACTCAAATGATAGAGTTATTGTGCAATTTTATGCTTTTGTATCATTAAGATTTTAATATTAGAAAGACGAATGACGTATAATAACAGGAAAGAATAGTATTTCTTATTATTAAGTTGGATATAAGAATGAATAGCGAATCATGCGTTTTCCAATCTTTTTTAAATTCTCGTCTCCTATCACGAGGCTTGTAACTCGAATGGGAATTTATATAGGTTTATAGCTCCAAAATAGCAAATTTGCATTTCACTTAATTTCTGTACAAGCAATCTCTATATCATTCGTTTATATGCCCCAAAGCGATATCAAATATTATCAGTCATATGTAATGGGCAGAACTCACGAGTCGCGTTCTACCATGCGCCAATCTCACAACCTAACCTAACCTTACCTAACCTGACTCAAATTAATTTCATATAAATTTGTGAGATCAAGCTTAATATATATCTTTAAAATGAAGGAAATAATTTATCATTTTTGCAAAAGTAAATTATTGACTAATATTATCGAGAAAAGGTTGGGTTATGCAATGCGCTAACTTTTCTCAATCACTGTTCCCTTTATGTTTATTTGAAGCAAATCACAGGATAAATTGGGACTTAAGAGTTTAGTTTTCTAGTTCGGAGCATCAGGGATAATGACAATTGGAGCTTGGCGACAAGACTTGGCGCTAAGAGCCTACACCCGTAAGAACAACTCGTGCAATAAGGGCTTTATAGAACATATAAGAGCATTAATGAATATGTGTTATTACATTTACATACTTTAATATCCATTAAGCCTAAGCTATTATCTCACTATTAATCATACAAAGCAATTGATTTATTGATGCTTTAAGTATTATTATTTACTTTAAGATAAGAAATCAATCTTCAAGTGAAAATTTTTATGATTATTTTATTCCAGTTTAAATATGTTTCTCATTATTAGTTTATAAAAATGTTTTCAATATGTAATTTACATTATATGAGGATAAATGAGATACAGATTTGAATTTTCTCATCATCTTTATTGGGATTCTGAGATGAACGTTAATTTTTATTAGAAAATATGTCAAGTTATCCAAAAACTGATGTAAAACATCTATAAATTAATTTAGGAAAATGAAAAATGTTATGCTCACAAATAATTTATGTTGTGCTTCACATAACATACAATTATCTCTAAATCTTCTATTAAAAGCGATCAAATTTGAAATGAGATCTAAAATGCCAAAACAATCGCTTCTTTCACTCAACTTGTTTTGTGGGATTTACCACTTTGGTATTGATTAACTCTCACAAAGACATATTTTTGCAATAATAATTCCTCAAATCAACTCTAGCGACGTGAGACACTTCGAGCGCAGAACATCCAAAACTCTAAGAGTAACAGTTACTAAAAAATAAAGCATATCATACACAACAATTTAATTATGAAAACAATGAAAATAGCAATTAAATGAATTGCCAGAGGAAAACCAATAGTCATTATTAAAAGATTTTCAATAATAAAGTTGTTTTCGAATTAAATATTAAATTACAAAAACAAAGTTAATCAAAAGTCCTATAATAAGATACTTAATGTTCAACATTTTTATATAACTGTAACAGAATTCCTCTGAATTAGACTTGAGAATCGATTTTGAAAAAGGTTGGAAAATGAATCTATTTTGAAAACTTGTATTTTCAAGAGAATTGGCATTTATTTTTAGGATATTAAAAATTAATATGAAGTGAATTAAAAATTAAAGTTAATATTTTTAAAATTTTAGGTAAAGCTGTGTTTTATTCTGAATCTACTTTTTCTGAAATGCTTACACTTTTGGTTAATAAAGATAACTGTTTTGATACAAACAAATAGTGGGTCTTATTTTGAAAATTTATCAAAAATCAAGGATCTGCTCAATTCTAATTTTAGCTCTTTTAAGAGTGTTATCAGATTATATTTTTAGATAAAACATATTTCAAACTGTGAGTATGAATCAGGTTTAGTTAAAATACTAGTACAGAAGATTTGATATACGTGTTTAAATTAATCTCTCAGTAGTCGAGTAAATAACGTCTCTTCTAATTACATGAAATATTTTCATATAAGACTCGATAGAAGACTTGATTAATGACTAACGAATTTTCTTTCATATGTTGAGTGATAAGTGATTTTGATTGAAGTAATCGTATACAAATATGGGTCATTCAATTTGGTCTAGTGGTCAAAGCGATTTAGGCCTAAAAGTTGTCTGTTTCAATTCACTTTCTTATGCAATCATTTTTCTCTAATTGTCACTAATATTCATAAAATAATAAAATACTAACCGATCAAAAGGAACACTAACATCAAATCTCTCTTCAATAAAACAAGTGGAATGCAGTCAATTCAATGTCAGATACGATCATTGTTTGAACAGTATTTCAAAATCATTAGTTTTAATGCTATGTTCACAAAATTGGATAAATTCTTCAAAATCAAAGCAATCAAATTTAAAGCAGTGTTACAAACAAGTATAAATTCAAAATATGCTTACTTTAATTGAAAAACGCTTGTGAATAGACATAATAATTGAGAAAAGTTTTATTAAAATTTAGTTAAAATTTCGCTCAATAGTACAAAACATGTATTAAGCATTACTATGAGATAGAATATCAATATTTGATAAAATAAATAAATAAACGCTTTTGTATAATTCATGTGTAGTATGAATAATACATGTATAGTATGTATAATACATATATAGTATGTATAATACATGTATTTTCTTTTTAAAAATGAAAAATTGGTTATTTATTGATTCACTGTGTGATAAAAACTAATTATTGAATAATGAATATCATAAAAAATAATTAAATAATGCAAAATTTATTTTAAAAACATTAAAATTTTTCTATTTAAAGTTAGTAATTATTATCATATGATTAAATCGTGCGGCAGTCATCGAAATGCTGGCATTACAAAAGTCATAATTAATTGACATAAATTCTCATTATTATGTAATTGTGAAACATTCCCAAACACAAGATTTTGGTTTTTTGTCACTCATTATCACAATTAAAATAGTGAAATAAAAAACTCATAAATAACTCATTTCTTGAATAACTTTTTTATTTTATTAGTTAGCGGTGAAAACTGAAACTTGTAGTCTGACTTAAGACCTACAAATTGATGAAAAATATTTTGAAATATTTGATATATTAATATTAGAAATGAGACATAATGTGATTTTTTCAAACCTACATCGCAGCGCGCGGAACAATAACGCGCGCGATTACAGGATGACATGGAGTTTCTTTCTGAAAATGACATCAGAGTCGTTCCACTGCTCTATAATCAATAAACTTAACTTTATGTTTATTTCTTGTTCCCTGAGCTCAGAAAATTCTAAAGAAGTTATTTTTTCCTATTGAGTAAAAGCTCAATAATACCGTCGACTTCTATGCCATGTGTTAGAAAACCAGTTAAAAAGACGATCGGGAATTAGATGAGAATTGAGAGTACATATTATTAGATGGAGAATAGTTTGAAAACATGCAAAGAATAGTTTGAAAACATGCAAAGATCTCATTCCGTTTGATTAATAAATAAAAAAGTTATTAAGAAAATAACGGGTAATATTGTATTATTCCATTCACTTGAAAGAAGTTTAAAATTTGAAAGTTTTCTAAAAAGATGTATCATTACATGTATTGTACAGTATAATACATCATGACATATCAAATGTATCTTTGCCAACCCTAAATATGATTCCTTATCCTTTCTAAAAATTAATCAATTTCTCTATAATTTGCCCAAAAACTTAAAATCGAGAACAACCCAAAAATTGATGACTGAAAATAACAGCTTTGCAAAAGTGATCTAAATATTAGAATAATTTATTCAATGATTCTTTAAACTCAAAAACTATTGATATTTTCAGAATTGATATTTCTTGAATCGTTAAAGTATTTGACTCAAAAAATTTAAAATTCAATTTAAGTTCTATCTATGAAATTGACATTATGTTTGACAGTTAATGGGAAATTGAAAAAGAAAATCCACTCAAACAAGATCTCTTCGATTAATTTCAGACTTCAATTCACATTACATTCTAAATAAGTTTCATTAAAGTTTAAATGAATTTAAAAGTTGAAGTTTGGACAACAAAGTCTTATTTAAAGAATTTATTTGAAACTCATTTAAAATTTTGTGAATCCTATCAAATTAAAATTTAAAGGAAATAAATTTTATAGCCCTTTTAAGAGCTTTCGCAAATAAATTCAATACGAAAAGGGATTATTTATAGTATAGAACACTTTTCTTTGCATATTAGAACAGCTGCTGCTGTAATCACTGCATTCACTCTACTATTTGTTTATAATTAATAAAATCAATATTCATTTTTTTTAAATCTTAGTAAATAAGCAAGTTTTTGGAATATACATTCATTTTTAAAAAGAAATTTTAAAATCATATTAATCTTGCTAATATGTTGATGAATATTTTACTGTTTTTCTGAGTGAGCCAAGGCTTTGCCGGCTCCAAGGGAGGGTAGGACTCCAAGGGAAGGTAGGGCTCCAAGGGAGGGTTGGGCTCCAAAGTAGATTTTGAACT
>JAQFZT010002446.1:0-11573 GCA_034696325.1 Camisiidae sp. | reverse complement strand
TCATTTTCTTCTTTTTGTGCACTTCTTTTGCATTCTTAACAACATATATGCATATATTCTCTCAAAGTTGAAAGTACTCTATTCTTTTCTATCCTTGTCTTTGAGATGGCATTTGAATTGCGAATTTTTATTTACAAAAAAATTTCATATTTAAATTCCGAAATTCAAATAAGCTATCATTAATCTTAAGTATCATATGTTTTATTGGCTCCATTTCTACGAAAAGTACAAATAATGTGGAGTGAAATAAAAGATAAAACAAAAAGGTTTGACAAAAGAACGCCATCACGTACTGTCTTGAATCTACTGTTGATATCCTGAGCCCACACATTATAAAACCATTAAACTGAAGTGCCTTATCTCTAGTATTTAGCATTAAAAACCAGTTCAGCAGTTTAAGAAATAGAGGTTTTTTATGTATGAAGTTATTTAGACCAATTTCAACTCAAGTTTGAATAATTCATTAACTATAACACCACGAGTCATATATTGTTTAGAATGAAAGAGGAAGAGGTTTTGGTGTACACTTTCGATGCATACAAAATAATGTCTTGTAAATAAATGAGATCGTATTCGACAGTCCTGTACTCATAATCACTTTAATGCTAATGTGATTTAGTTAGTGAAGGAAATCACTTAATGGGGAGGAGAAACGACTCGTGTTTGGTCTCTCCTCAATGTTTGTTCTTCTCTCGATTGTCAAGCTTTTAATAGAAGAGCTATCAATACTCAGCTAAGATTCACTGCTTTTGGCGTATAAGAGAAGAGCAAAAAACTCATGTCTTTTCAAGTGATCCGAGAGTCTCAACAGGGAAGAAATGAAATTCTTTTTCAATTTGACTCTCTTTTCACTAGAAAAATCAATACCTAATGTGAATAAAGTTAATGCTTGATTGTACAGTCGATGTCAAAAAAATCAAATGATTAATCCATTCTATGCTCTTGTTTGAACACCAATTGCATACAGAGTTGTGTATACGGCTTAAAATAGTTGAATTTAATCCTTTCTGAGTGCATATGAATGTAGCAAATAATAGAAACTATCGCAGCTTTATCTCAAAACTGATAGCATTACTAACTTTATTGCGTTCATTACGTATTTTTATTATACTCTGTATTTTATTTCATATTTTTTATCTGCCATTATCTAAAGCAAACCGTCTGTATGTTTAAAAGTATTAATTCTAATAAATCTACAAAAAGTCATTTTTTAAAAAAGGAGTTCAGTTTCTAAAAAGCTTTTATCGATCGTTTGTAACATTTATCGAGTGTCATAAAACCTCTTCCTCTTCAATCACAAGTTTTATGTCATTCTGTCACACATTCTGCTAAACTTAGGTATACATTTGGATAAACTTTGGATTAAAAAATTGCTTACAAAAATTTCTCATTAAAAAATAATTGATTTAATCATAAAATCAATATTCTCTAAAATTGCTTTCAATTCGGAGTTTATTGTTATTCAGTTCAGCATTTCTTTTGTTACTTTTTTCTCAGAAATAATAATCTCAAACAAGGATTCTTTCTATCTCTTGAAATATTTGGGGAACATCTAAATGAAGCTTTTATTTGATTCCAATCAGAGCTGAAGCTAAATATACTACTGTATAGACACATTCCACTGGAGGCCTAAACCATATAAAAAGGAAAATCTAATGAACATATTTTTCATTCATTCATTTGTGGCTTTTTGTGAACCATAAAAGTCAATAACTCTGATTCGAATAGAAATCTGAAGATTTAGACGAAGAAGAAAACTATTTTAATGAATTTTTTTGGTTTGAAAACAAATTCACTTAATTTGATATATCAGTTGATTATTAAAAACTTGTATTTGTTCTGTCTTTTGATAGCAAACTCCTTAAGCAAAGTTTATAAAAAGTTCATTCAATAGTGACTGACTTAAGCGTTAACATAAATTAATGCTGGCTTTCATTCAATAAACTGTGATTAATGTGAGTTTTATTTCTATTAAACAATAAAACAATTCTTTACTCTAATTGAAACAAATGATTAGAACTCATTCGTTAAATCAGAAATTGAAAAATCTGTGATGCAGTCAATGAGTTATAATTTGATTGAATTTCCGGTTAATTCATGAAATTAATTGAGTATTAATTTGTTTGCTTTCTATTTATTGTTAGACTATTTGATGGAAACATTACGCGAGACTTGAATCATATCTAAAATGATGAAACATTTATTTGAGGTTTTGATGGACTCAATAAATTCAAAGATAATATTTTCATAATTATATTGAGTTTATTTAATCAATGAAAATGTGATGATTGACTGATTTTCACAGTTTCCGCTTGAAGTGTGTCTCAAAGGAATTCATTCTCGACTTTACGTGAATTTGATATAAATATTTGAGATAATCATCAGCTTTCAGATCAACCAATGTATATATGGCTTATCCTAACCTGAGCTCATTTTCATTATTTAAATGTATTGTGAATTCACATTTTGATTAATTAAATCACTAAAAGTCTAATAAAACAAAGTTTTCAAACACTAAGTTTTTATTGGTATGAATTTATGTTTAGTTGAAGTTTTATAGCTATCGAAACAGTAATAATTTATTCTATGGTTTTGTTATCTTAACATTTTTGGCAAACGACGAATAGCTATCAATACTTGTTTGCCATGAAAAGCTTCGTTAAAAATTTGTTCGTCAATTAACAAATCATTTTTCAAACTTCAAAATCGTTTGACTGATAATTGATTGTAAACATAAAATAATGTTATTTAAAATTCTGTATAATTCGAAAGTAATTCAATAAAAGCATTTTGAATTGATTTTCATTAGAAGGAAAGCCATAAAACTTAGCATTTCTTATACTAAGTTTGAAAAATTTGCCCCATTTTTGTTATCGTGTACTGAATATAATGAAAATCATTTTTCTTTAGATTTCGCTCTATTTGACATTCAATTACACCTTAAAATTAATTAAAATGTTTTAATAGGTTAAATGTTTTGACAATACTTGAAATAACTTAAGCCAAAAATGATTTCATAACTTAAGGCAATAGTAGCAGAAAGTTATTGAATGGCTTATAGCTCGCCATCTATTATGAGATTTGTCTGTGAAATAAATGATTCTCAATGTTATGACTGTATAGACAACGTGTATATTCAAAGGATTGTGTTTTCATTATTTATCAATCATTGGTTTATTTCAATCACAAAATATTGTTTGTAATCATATGTTTATAAATCAAATATTCAATTACGTATTATTTCAACTATAATTGCTTTTATTTAAGTTTTATTCAAATAATTCATTCAATAAAATGTTTAAAAAGTTAAAAGAGAAGAAAGAATCAGAAAATCAGTCATCAATTCATAATAAACGGCAATCTTTTGATGAAAACAGTATTAATAGTGAAGACATTGACAGCAATTGTGGCGAAAATACTAATCAAGATTTGGATCAAAAACAATGTTTTATTAGTAATAATAATAATAATGAAAATGATTTAACAAATATTGAGTCACTTAATGAACAAATCATTCAATTGAAGAATGAATTAATTTTTGTACAAAATCTCAATTCAAGTCTTGAATCTCAAGTCAATCAATTCAAAAGTGATAATCAGTTCATAAATAATGAACTGATGGCTAAAACTGAAGAAGTATTTCAAACATTCATTACTCATACAAATATTTAGATTAATTTTTGCTGTTTTTTATTGACACAATTTCTCTATTTGTTTATAAACTTCAAAATTGGTCTGAATTTTTCATAAATATTCCATTAATTTTAAATGATTTTTATATTTAATAATTTGACGTTTAGTTTATTTTATTTTTAGACTTGTTTTTATTTATTTATTTATGTGTAAAACTTAATGAGATTTTATGGAAAGTTGGGTTCAGTTATTAATAGCAGTTGTGCTCAACTGAACGCCAATTAAAGATAACATTAAAATAGGTTATCATGTATTTATCGTAATTGAGAACTAATTAATGATTGACATCTTTTTTAATAGAAAACCCACTGAAGGTGTTATTTAAAAGAAGTTTAATTAAACTATTAATTAAAGTTTAATGTAAATCATAACTGATTATCTGATTATTTACAGATCAGGCAATTAAAGGCCAAAATGAGTGAATTTCAATCAATTGGTGGCGAAAAAGATGATCTAATGTTACGAAACGCACAGCTGTCTCATCGATTGGAACAACTGAGACAACAATTAGAAGAAGAACAAAGAGAGAGAAAAGAACTCATTTCTAAATTTGATTCATTAAAACAGACAGAAAATAGTTCATTGAATGACAAAACAGTTTCACATCTGAATGAGACTATTGTTAGACTTGAAGAGTCGTTGAATGATAGGAATAAGACAATTAAATTACAACAGCAGAGATTACATGATATTAAGAAAACATTTCATAAAGACATTCAAAATCAAGTTAATAGAGACGAGAACAGTGTTGACGAGTCACCAAAACATACAACCATTTCATCAATTATTAGCGATGCCTCGAATCCAATCACTGATGGCTTCAATGGTCGGGAAATCAATTTTACGTATTTAAGAAATGTTGTCTTTAAGTACATGATTAGCAGTGAATACGAAGCAATACATTTAGTTAAAGCTATTTCTATGCTTTTGAACTTTTCTAAAGAAGAAGAAAAACTTATTAAACAAATGATTGAGTGGAAGATGTCATGGTTTGCGCCTTTAGTCGCTTCCAAACCAAGTCTACCAAATAGAAAATGATTGGATCTTAATGTCAATCAATCATTAGTTGTATTATATAATTATATCTTAAACTACTTTTCATAAGTTATTTTATAACACTTTAAATAGCATTTGTTTTGTGAAGAAAAACTGAATATTTTATTTGGTTTTAGTTTTAATCATAGATTTTTATTTAAATTTTCATTTATAATATGAAAATAAATAGAACTTTAATAAAGTAATGGTTCACTTTTTTTTCTTTGTTTACTTTATCAGTGAAAATATCGATTTTATAACAGAATTGAAGCCTTAAGCTAATGAACTTTCAATTGTTGACAGAACTTCTTCTTAAAATAGAAATTCATTTGAATTTTCTTCAAAACTGTTTTGACTTTTATGTGATTTAAGAAAAAGCCTTGAATTTGTTCAAAAATTCAATTATTTTGAAATTCTTTGAATTTCTTTTGTAAAACAGACTTTTATTGAATTTTGAAAATGTTTGAAAATAGAACCATAGTTTGTAAAAACAGGAAATTATTTAATTAAATTTTTTCTACAGGAACAGGTAATACAGTAATTAATTTTTCCTGAAATTGAGGACAACATTTTCAGTGAAATTCTGAATATTTTATAAGCTATTAACGAGTTTTTGTCGAAAAATCATAAATTTTCAACTAAAAGATGTTTTTTAAAGCGATGTAAAAGTTTTAGAGTAAACTCATATAACTTTCATTGACTTTAACTATGATTTTAAATCATATCTAATGAGTTATCATCTTTTGCCCTGAAGATGATCTCAGTTTAGATCGAAAACGTTGGCAATGATTAAAAATGTCTTTGACTATTAAATAAAGATATTAAAAACGAAACATTTCTTCAATTTAGAACTTGTATAATTTGAAAAAATCATTAAATACTCGATCTAGAAATGAACTCATCTTTAATTAATGACAGATATCTTGACCACTTTTGAAGGTAAAGAAGTGTAGACTAAAACGGAGTTTAACTGTAATTTTTATTTAGTTGACAGAACATAACTCATTATAACAGGTTTTACAACTCACATAAATTAATTGATAAAACCTTGAGTTCGATCTCAAACAAATCTTTCATAGAAAGTCTTATATAAAGAAATGCATTTAATCCTATTAGAGCTGTGGGCTATTCACTCATTTATTTATTTTCCGTTCAATTTTTTATCATTTCAGTTAAGAAATTCAATGGAATGCGAGAAAAATCATTTATTTGAACGAAATGTTTACACAAAATAAATAACATTTTAAAAGTTCATTGAAATACATGAGAATAAATGGCTTAAAAAATTTTCGTTCAAAGACCACTTTTTTGACTTTTGACAAACTTTGTTGAAATTAGAAATTATGATGAATTAGTTTTTAAATTGGTTCAAAATTATCGATATTTGTTTTTTAACAATAATTTTTACAATTTCATACATTCAATATTACGAGAGTTTATTTAAAAAGTGACCAAAAAATGAATATTTATTTTAATCAAAAGATGATCTGATATGATAAATATACCATTTATTACATGAATGACAGAACTTGAGTTATTTGTTTTAGGAGTCGAACCAACATTAGAATTGTTGAGATAATCCAATCGCTTGAAAGCAGATTAACGCGAAGTTTGGAAGTCAATGTGACCTGAAAAGAGGTTCACACACTTTTGTTGTCCAATATTGTAACCAAAAGTATTTGTTTGATATAATTTTCTGTTAAAAAAAGAATTAATTTATTATTGTGAATGAATTTAAGGTTCTTATTTCAATGGCGTAATTAGTAGTTATTGTCAATTATGGTTGAATTGCAGTTAATAAGAACTATAGTTAAAGTTTTGTAACTTTGTTTGAATGAATTAGTAATGAGAGATAATGCAAATTAATTGAGAAATTGGAGTATTTGAAACACTATCTCTTGTGTCTAAAGGCAAGACATGACAGTAATAAACAAATGGCATTCAATAACAGATTTAAAAGCAATCCATCAGATAAAAAGACTAAGTTATTGCAACTTAATGTCAAAAATGTTTCTGATTGCATAAGATTTATGTTAGAAATTGAGGTAAAACTTCTATTAAAAATTGATTGCAAGTTCTGTTAAGGATGTGACTGAGTTTCAAATAGAGTGATGTTTTATCGAATGTCACATCGAAAGAAAGTAAACATCATAAAGAAAATGTGAGTTCACAGCAACTTATTTTTAATGCTGTTTTAGTGATGTTTCCAATCGATTTGCTTAGAGTTCCGCTCAATTCTTACGATTTAATATCAAGATTTCTAATTTCATATCATTTGATAAGGTTTTTGAACTTTCGGTTTAAACTACTGAAAACATACTAACAATTTATGTTCTGATTTTTGGTGGAACAGAAATTTTTGTTAAGATTTCAAAAACATTTGGGCCTTATTTAAAGATAACGAAAGGCTCATAAGAAATGTTTACTCCAACTAAATATTGAATATTAATGACTCGTTAAACTTTATCGATATTTTTAGCAGATTGCGAAAAGAGTGTGAGGTTTCAACTTTCTTTACATTGTGTTCCTCAGTCATTGTATGAGAAATTATCACTTGTTTACGAACTATTATCATTTCTGTCATCACATCACATTAGAGTCAATTTCAGTAATGACTTAATGTTGAGTTCGGTTTCATTTCACTAGAACTTTCATCAATATGTAAGAACTGAACTGAACATTAAGTCATAACTGAAGTTTGACTTGAAGTGATGCCTAATGTATGACACTTTGAACAAAAACAAAACAAATGCACTTTACGAAGCCCTGCAATCCTCGCATTCGTTTCGCGAAAAGCAAGAGAGATGAAGAAATGCATTGAAAAACTTAGCACTTTATTTGAATTTTGGTGTCTTCCCACATGTTAGAAATTGACTTGTTAAAATTTGACATGTTAGACTTGTTAGAAAAGTCATTTGTTAGAAATAGTAATTGATTCAATTTTTTAGTTAATATTTTTTCCGAAATGAGTTTCAAATACAGAGATAAAATTCATAGAAATCAATTTGACCTCCATAACCAGGTTGCCCTCCATTACCAGGTTCACCACTATAATTTCCATTGCCAGGTTCACCTCCATGACCTCCATTGCCAGGTCCACCACCAGGTTGACCTTCATAATATCCATAATCCCCTCAATTACTGTTTCTAACAAATGACCTTTCTAACAAGTCAAATGTCAAATGTCAAATTCTAACATGTGGGATATGACCGTTTATGATAATCGATTAAATGTCTTGGAATTTTGACTCGACATCAACAGGATGTGAAACCTTAATATTTTTATGAGCCTTCCGTTATTTGTAGGCTTCTATAAAGCATCTTTTGAGAGAAGATTCATTTGGGAATATTATAGACTAAGATTTGTTTACTTAGTATTTCCCACTCATCTCAGATGCAGCTTTGCATCAATACATCCAATATTGAGGTAAAGAAATAAATGCATAAATTGTAGTCCAAATCGTAGGAAGTCTTCACTTCTGAACGTTTGCTTCAATTATTATAGATATCAAAATCAAGTTGAATATAATAGGGATTGAAATGAGCTTATATTCACATGTAAAGAGCTTGAAGTGAGTTTGAATTGAGTATAAATAGAATACATTCATGAACTACTTCTGCTCTGAAACCTGATGACATAAGAAGATAATATGCATGCAATTCTTCATCTTAACTTTACTTCACACCATCACATAAGAGAATGTGTGAATCCCAACACTCAAGGGTAAAGAAGATTTAATATCAAGAAGAAAAGATTAACATAACATCTCATTCACAATTAATTATTCTCCAAAACATTAGAGAGTTTTCTAACACTACATATAATGAACGAACAAAAACACAAAAACAGTTCATGTCCCAAATGTAAAGAATATTTCGACAAAAATAGAACAAGTCTTCAAACGCTATAATACAAGAGTCTCTTAGACTTAAGGATATTTATCTTTTTTTTAACCACAAAACACTTTCTAATGAGTTAAAGAATGTTATAATGAGTTATAAAATTGGTAGTGAAACTTGTTATAAGTCTTAAATAGGCGAGAATAAGAGGTACTTCAAAAAGATTAATCAATTTTTGTGGAAAATTCAGCATTAGTTCCAACAATTGTCTTCATTTGCTTCAAATCTTTTAGAAAAACAGCCCTTTCAGGAAACAGATCTTTCAGGAAAAGTTTTACCACTTTTGCCAGTTTTTCAAAATATTTTCAATCAATTTATCAAATTTTGGAAAAAATTTCTCGAGAAAACTTCTTGGGATTCAAAAACTTGAAAATTTGATTCATAAATTCGAACCTGAATTTTCGATACTTTATATTCTCTAGAATTTTGAAAATCGAATAATTAATCCGTAAATTCAACCAAAAGCGTGAACTGAATCCAAAAAAACAGTATTTCTTTCATTATAGAAGCTTTAAATCGATTGAGTTTCAGCTTAAAAGTTCTCATTAGTATTAATGAATCATAAGTTTTGAATTTTTTTGGGATAAGTTTAATCAATAGATTGAATAAAATGGGAATTACTGTAAAGACATTTACGATTTCAATACAAGGAAAATCATATATAAGTTGAGCCCTTTTGATGATCCTATTTTTCTTCGCTTTTCAAACTCAATATTCTCTTATTTGATATGAAAATCAAAGAAAAGTTTTATGATAAAAATGTTTGCAAACTCGTGTGTATTTCATATTGAACTTCTAGAATAAATAAAAATACTTTCAATTTCCTAAAGTGTGTCATAAAACATTTACTTTACAAAAATATTTACCTGTTGACAATTTATTTACCTGTTTTGAAATGATAAATATAGTTTTTCTGCTGCCTTTAAATATCGATTCTCTCCATTTGAGAAAAAGTTTTGTGAAACGTTTGAGTAGTGTTTCTGTTCCGATAGTTAAGAGTTGGAAGAGTGGCAGCACTGCCAAAGTCATGAGGCATGGAATCTGAGCATCTGAATAGTGAGAGAAAGCTTTCTCTGAACTTTGGGTTCATAAAGCAATATGTAATTGGGTTTGTGCAGCACGAAAAAAACGCCAACAAATGAAAAAACGAAATCCCATTATATCCCAGCTCTTTATAAACCAATTTTGGTGAATAAATAGTTATTGTATTTATAGTATATATAGGAGTCCAACATATGAAAAACTCGAGAATAACAACAAATAACATTTTAATGACACGCTTTTGTCGCGCTTCCACCACTTTAGGGCTTGTGTTTGTCCGCAATGCGATCACATCCGACTGATTGTATGTCGTTTTGGCCAACACTTTCGTTTCAATCCTATCTCTACAATCTTTCTCTTTCAATATGTTGGGCTCACTTGAGTTCGATGTTTTAGACGAACCTGAAAAACATTTCTTAACTGTAAAAAATAATTTGCAAGTCTTTCAAGTGAATCGCTTAAGACATTAGAGTTAAATTCAATCAAATAAATGAAGCGTCTCTGAGCATGACATCTTACTTTAATATTTATTTTATTTGATTTACTCCAATGTTTTAAGCGATTGAAAAGTTCTAATGATATGCAAAATCTGAAAAAATGAGTTTTTCCAAAATCTATGTTATAAGAGAATCAATTATAGTTACCTTTATTCTTATTCAACGAGTTTTTAAGACTTTTCTTCAAAGTGAGCGCAATCATTGAATATGTTAATGACATGATAATAAGCGGTACAACGAATAGCACAATATCAAGAAATAAAGTGAAAACTTCAAATCCAACTTCGGAAGGCCACGACTCTCTACACTTGTATTTTCCTGCATATGATTATTTAAAATTTAAATTCAAAAAAACTCAATCAAAAATTATTTCAATTCAACAAGTTATCAAATTTATTCAAAAGTACCAAAACTTTATATATGAAATTGAAATTTGTCAGAAAAACATGTGTCAGAACAGTAAAAGATAATTGTCAACAAATATTTCCAAGCTCTCAGTCCTCAAGCTCTTCAGTTCAGTTCAATTTATACTCAGATTATTCTTAATATCAATCAGAAAACCTTCTAAATCAGTGAAGAGTTTTTTTTAAAAACTTTCAATTGATTATCAAGAGAATCAAAAACTGTAAAATTTAAGTCATTTATTCTTGAATATAATAAAAAATCTGAAAGTTCTAACCAGTGTTCTGAAGGCTCAGAGCCTCAGTTCAAGGTTCAGAGGGTCAGTTCAAGGCCTGACTGAGCCTGAAGTGTAGAAAAATTTTCAAAGTTTAAGTTTTGAGTGAATTTTTGACTTGATCAGTAGTTTATTATTTTAATGAAAATTTGAAGTTATTTATAACGTTAATCTTTTGATCTAAAGCTTATACAGGTCGGTCAGGGCTCAAAGTGAACACTTTTGAATAATCATAACTCTATTAAAATTAATATTAATAATAAAATTTATTCTAAAATTTAATAAAATTGAATAAAATTTATTCTAAATAATCTAAAGCTTTGCGTATAATGTACTTTTCTCAGGCTAGTTCTGCATAGTTTCATAGCTCAAAATTTCACAACTATTTGTGAACAGAGTCATCATTCCCTATGGAATATAAGATCCATTAATGGATTAATAGAGTAAAGCATACATTTGAACAAAGTTTTGTCGTTAAAGTTATAAATCAAAGTTTTATTTCAATGAAAAATGTTGAAGTTTCTCAAAAAGAAAAAAATTAAATAATTCTATTTTTCCATTTATCCAAATTATTTTCTATTTTGATTTAATCCTTGAGTACTTGTGTTTATCGGTGTTAAAGCACTACCGAAAACAGAATTACATTTAATATTCAAAGGGGTGGAGTCCCTTTCTCCGAGGAACATTCTCCGAATGGGCATTTTTAGAGCCTTATTCTCCGAATGGGTTTT
>JAQFZT010002445.1:0-11573 GCA_034696325.1 Camisiidae sp. | reverse complement strand
AAAACAAATTAACGAAGTTATCAATCATTTAGTGCTCAACTCAAGTCACAAATACTTTGTTTAATTTCTAACTCTTACAAGTTGATGAAGTTTAGAAAAACCTAACATTAAGAGTCAGAACTTTTTATTAATCAATGTTTAACATATTGAAATCTAAATGACAATGAATAGTTTGATTTTTATGTTTTCCTCTGACTACTCATTAAAAGTTCTTACTCTTAATAAAAGGTTTTTCTTTTCTAAACTTCAACTGTTTGGTTCAGATTCTGGTTTAACTCTTACAGTTTAAACTCGATTTTTGGGTTTAAACCTAGTTTAAGACTTAAACCAAGTTTAATCTGGAGTGTAATTATGGGCCTTAGAGTTTAAAATTAAACAAAATATTTGTGACTTGAGTAGGGCACTAAATCATTAATAACTTCGTTAATTTGTTTTACTTTTTGAGCCTATCAGCTAACGTCAATTTTCCATATTAGAGTACATGTCATTACTAACAGTGATCTAAAGTGAACATATGTCTCAGGCAGCATTTGATATCTAAACATATGTCCACTTTAGATCACTGTTAGTGATCACATATTAAGTTATAAAAAAATAAGTAAGAAATCAAAACTTTATATTAAAATATTGAAGATAAGTTTTGAAACACAAATGTTTGACATGTAGCCACACAATTGACTGCAGAGCAAAGGGTATCTAAAACTTATTTTCAATTTTTTACTTTCAAATGAAATAAATTTGAATGTTATGCTATGAAAAAATACTTAAAAGTGAAAACTTTTCAAAACTTACGTCTGTTCGTTGTGGTCGGAACAGTATTTAATAATTGTGAACATTCGTCCAAATTCTTTGCTTTACTTATTAACAGTTGTGAATTGAAAGCAATTATTATTGAGACAGTCAAGAGAATAGTCATCGTATTTGGCAGAAGATTTTCCATAAATTTTTGAGTCCAATCAAGTACTTTATCAATTAATATTAATTTAAAAACTTTTATTATTAGAATAAGAGAAAGAAAGAGAAAACTAGAGAAAAATATATATGAAATAGATTTTTATCAGAAAAGATCCAAAAATATAGAGATTGCTTTGAAAGATAACCTTTTCTTTATTAATTCAAAAAGATATATAATTTATATTAAATCCCTATTATTTGTGAGAAGTGAAAGATGTAAGAATCGAAAGATGTATTAATTAGGAAATGGAGAGTAGAAGATATATAGACTGTTTTCGGGTTAAACTTTAATCTTTTGATGAGAATTTTATGCTCTCTTTCTCTCTATATATCAAAAATTCTGGCTCTTGAAGAGCAAGAATACTAAAAAAGTTTATTTTCAGTAATGAGACGAATCCAGAATTATTTGACTAAAAGTAACTGAAATTTGAATCTTTTTATTATTATATAGTTTTATATTTAAACTGAATACGAAGTTTTTATACTAAATATGTTAATACGATTTGTTATTCTCATCCCTTTTTAACTTACTTTTTATACAGATAATAAAAATGGAAGGATTGGTCAGAAAGTAATGTAAAATAGGCCAACTTTTCATTCACTTAACACTATTCAACACTACATTTGATATATGAGTACGAATTCTCACACATACTCTTCACAGACATAGAAATCTTTTGCGTAACTTTTATTGTGCCTGTTTTGAGATCAAAAGACGAATCAGTGAACAGAATTGGTGTGCGAATAGTCTGAGCGATATTACAGAACATCTGACGCAGGAATATTTGGGCCAAAAACTTCTTTTCCTCTCTATTTACTTGTTTGCTCATCACTTTTACGCAACTTATTTCTATTATTTAACTTTGACTTAACTTTTTCACCTAAAGTCAAAAATAGTTTATATTAAAAACTTGAAGTTTACTCAATAAAAGGAATTAAATTTTATTATTTGTTTATTATGCATCACATAAACTGACTTTCATTTCGTTTCAGATCTTGATTACATTTTTTCTGACAAACAATTTTTCCTCAATTCGAAAATTGATAAAGTATTCAAAGAATAAAAATTTTGAGTAACAGAATATTTGATAAATATTTCTATTTATTACTTTAATTTTTAAAAATTATTCACTCAATAAATGAAAGTTTAAATAATTTAAGAAAGATTTAGTTTTATCTATAATTTTATTTTATTTTATTTTATAATTCGTTTTCTCGCATAACAACTTTTTATTGCTATATTAAATATTCAAAAATGTTGTTATCAGTGGAGAACTGCTTTGTCTCTTAAGCCTTATGTTCAAAATGAATAGAAGAATAACTCAATATATCTTAAATTAAATTTGAAACTGAGTCCTGCCTTCAAATTTAAATTTTGGTTTAGAAGTTTTCACATTAATTGCGAAAGTCAGTGATAAATATAAAGTATAGAAGAAAAGCATTTTTTGATTCTCGATATAAAATAATAGATGATATCCAAAAATTTATCTCATCTATTATTCATAAAACAAATTTAATTAATATGAAAGTATTTGAGGTGAAAATACTTTAATTTAATACAATAACATGATATAAATATTAAATGATTCTCTAATCTAAAAAAATTGATGTATCTATGAATCATGAATCTAATAATTAATTTTGATGATCATTCAAAGTCAATTCATCTCAAAATTCTTTTGAGTCTATGATATATTTTACAACTATTTATTCAACTATTTTGATAGAACATTATTTTTTTCTCTTTTATAACTATTACATAAGTTTTGGTGAATCATTTGATTCGTAATATGTTTCTATATGTCTCACGTGTCAGATTGATCGAGATTTTATCGTGAGATTAAGTTCTAAATCACAGCAGAATGAGCTGCCCTTTCGGTTTTGTATTACATTCTTATATCATTCTTACAAATATTTTTTGTGATTAAGAACTATAAATGTTCTCATTGTTGAGCAATTCAATAAATCATTGCTCTTCAAGTATGAATCCTTTATATTTGTAATATTTACAAAAATATCAACATTTGAAATAAAAGGTTTAAATGCTGTTCTCGAAGAAAATAAAATTTATTTAAAATTCATCAATTAATTAATTTTCTTGAATTTTATGAAAAATGTGTCTTTTCGTAACGGATAAGATATAAGTAATTTTTGATGTATTAAGAATTATATTTTGAAATTTGTAAATACAAAAGTAACTTTTATTGAGCTCATATTTTAGTTAGTGATAACACTATTGAAACCCAAATAATTTAGAACTCGTTAATCAGATCAATCGATCCATAACCAAAAAATGAATCGGTGTAAGTGCTCATCAATTATACCTTTTGCTTCATATCAGGATCTATAATAAATGAATTATAGGCCAAAAAATGGTGAAGATATAGTGTTTCTTCAACATATGAGAAAGACCTATTATCAGGTGACCACTTTTTTATTGGACAGAGTATCGACAAATGTATAAGTCATAAGATACAGTATTTTTAAGCTGAAAATTCTGAAAAATGTGTTTCTTTATTAGTTTCCAAAAGTTAACAACTTATATAAATTATTATCATGAAAATCACTATAAAAACATTTTAGGGGTTGAAAAATTGATATTTCTGATAAATGCATTCAATAATATTCAAATAACTAAGATATAAAGATCTTGCTTATTTGCGGAAAATGTAGCAAGATCATACATGTCGAGAGAAAATTTTGAAGGGTGGTCTCACTATCAGTAAGATGTCAATTATATATATTTGTTTACTAGAATTGAATACAACTTTTCACTAATTCGTTACAATAGTTGATTTAGAATGAAAATGTTCCACTCACCACTCACACCCTCCCACATGATCCGGGATTAGAAGGTAATAGTATCTCATTTTCAGAACGATCAGAATATTGAGTTGTTTTTCATTGTACTATCAATACACTCAAAGGCTTCATTTTAAATCCTCATGTTTCTGAAAAACCCAAACTTGAGTCCAATAGAATAATCGATATGATAAAGACAATTTGAAATTCTCAGATTTTACTTAAAAAATAGTCGAAACACGTCTAAAAACACATTATCTGTGAAAAAACATTTTTTCGTAGAACCTATAAATATAAAGAAAGACAACTGAATAAAAAGCTTTCGGACTTTTATAAAAAATTTGGATAATTTATAGAATTGTATCTTTATTCTCATCCTTTAAATCATATATCATTCCATTCTTATTATTATGCGTTTAGAACAGTATAATTTACATATTTATATCATTATATATAAAAGTATTAAAACCTTTTGCTGATACTTTCCAATGGTTTCATTTTTGAATAAAAGTCTTCGATAATTACAATTTTCTTTTCATGAATTCCCAAATCGATCAAAAATTAACTTAATATTTAAATGAAAGTTTGCCTTGATAAACTATTTCTTAAATTACATTAGAGTCTTGAAAGTTATTTTTGGATGAAAGAAAAAAGTTAAGACGTCATGAAGAGTACTCTTAACATTTCCATTGCTAAATATTGGATAAGAGTATTAAAGTATTGCTTAGCTTTTAATAAAAACTTATGATCACAAATGAAAAAAGGAAGAACTTATTTTTATTTCAATAAATAATTCAATGATAGATAAAATTTAATTGCGATTTCATTACTGATTCAGAGATAATAATGCTTGAGATGAGGAAATCTTTAACAGGAATGTACCTTTAGTTTCTATCACTTAAGCGAATATTTGTTACGATTGAACATACTATAAGTCAATCTCAAGATAAATAAATAAAAACACAAATATGAACAAATCTCGAGACCTATCTTTTTTTAACAAGATTTCTTCTAACATTTTTTTCTTTGTTAATCCGATTTCAAATAATCCTGAACATCATATCAACAGAAGCACTATATTATTCTCTATATATTCTTAAATAATTTCCAACTCATAATCTCAAAGCACGAGAATCTAGAATTCATATCGTGTCTCACACTATATCCCAGCGGTCGAGCACTAGAATCACATCATATTAATAATGATTATCTGTTTGCCGCCACTTCTATACATTGATTAGTCACTGATCCCAAGTGTAATTAATTCCTATATTAAAAAATACTAAGTTTTTGTATCATATCTGACTTTGTTTATCAGCTTTTTTCTATCTATTACTTATTTTTTTGCTCATCATTACTATAATAAATATTAATAATATTAATATTAATTTATTATGCAATTTATTCATGAATTTTATTACTTCGTGTCTTGGAATCATATTTTACTTAAATAGCAAATATTTTTTATTAATTACAGTCAGAACTCGTTAATAATTAGTAACAGAATCAAAATTATAAATAATTTCATTGAATAATATTTTGAGAAAAAATTGAAGAAACATTTTTAATCTCACTCTCAATATAATGTGAGCTGTGCTCCTGTGTAATCCATTAATTAAAAATTTAACTTTGAAAAGTATGAAATTTGAAAGATTGACTTTATCTCAAAGTTTTTTTTGCAAAAAAAATAATATTCACTCTTCTTATTGTAATATAAAAATTAATGTGTAGCTTCATCTTATTTAAACTAAACTTATATGAAAAATTACAGCTTTGAAGTCTCAGCTCATAATATAATTTTAAAATTTGTTTACTTAACACTAAGATTTTTAAGCATAATTTTTTACTTCTTAGACTGATAAAAACAATTGAATTTAATTCCCAAATAAACCAAGAATTGCTAGTAGAAAGTTTGAGATAATATACTCCTCATCTAAAATCTTATTTATTTTAAAAGATTTTGTTGATTATTAATAAATATGCTGCGAAATATACTAAATTTTTTGTTTCTATAGTGAATCTAAGACTCGAACCATTTAATAACTAAGAAACTTATTATGATTTTGAGAGTCAAGTTTCCCAAAGATTAAGTCACATATAAGGTGACCAGATTTCCGAGAGCCCAAATCTGTACAAAAATTATCAAAGGGTCGACTCTTATACAAAATTTTAGAAATTCAATTTCCATTACATTTATATAATAACAAATAGATTATTTGAATTTAAATAAATAAAACTCTTTAATGCCTTTAAAACATTTCAAAATGAATATAAGGTTTATTGAAAAAGTTATGCTATTTTTAAGGCTTTAGTTATAAATATAAATTAGGAGCCCTTCTCTTATTTCAAAACTTGAAAAGAATGTCTTTTGATGAGATTAAACATATGTTTGATTCCGCTCAAGATGTACTCTTTTAAAGTATTCAAATAATATAAAGGCATAATCCTAAAGAAAACCAATAAAACATAGTATTAGTCATAAAAAATTTGAGTTTTTGAAACTCAGTCGTTCTCCATATACATGAATATAAGATTTGTATAAATTAATAAATCTAGATTATTAATTATACTAATATTTAAATTATTATTTGAAAATAAAATATCTTTTCCTTGAAAAATATTTAAACAAACTGTAAACTTAAGTTATTTTCTATAAAGTACTCATAGCTACTAATCTCGCATTCATGTATAAGGAGAACGACTCTTTTCTGATTGAAAACCTCATTTAATCAAAAACTTGAGTTTATGTCTTAAATTTTACGAACTCTTTCAAACAATAAAAAGTTTGTAAAAGTTTAAATATATGAAATTAGTTTATATAGAAAATACAATATACCGGTGTATATGAATTACTATCTATTCACTCTCAATCATTCATTAAAAACAAATAAATAGTATAATCGGAGTATAATAAGAGTTGAGTTAATGAAAATCTCGATTGAAAACATTAGTTACTCATTGTAATTACTCACTGAGTACTCAGTTATGAATATAAAATAAATATATATTATGAGCCCTTTTCTTATTTCAATACTTGAAAAGAGTGCAGTACAGCCAAAAAATATAATCCATGCAATTGAACTCAATTGTCAATTTGATAAGACTGTTACTAAGCTGTCCGGTCACGCGCTTCTCATTTCTCAAATAAAATTTCTCAAATGGGGTGTTTTTATCATTTTATTAGAAAAAACATTAAAATTAAGGACAGATAACATAACATTCAAAAAGTTAACAATAAGTTTAAAACTCATAATGAGACCATTGGACCCTAAAAGATGTTTACAGTTTGATCTCCTGGAGTCGACTCCAGTAACAGAAAATAACTTATACTTATATTATGATAATTACAATTAAAATCTTAAATTTCATTAACACACATAAGAAACATAACTATCTGTTACATTACGAGAATGTTCTATCATTTGATAACTTTGTTTTTCGTTTATTAGAGAAAATATGCGGAAATCCAGAATTGAATAAAACACTAGTTACGTCACTGCGTAACAAGACTTATAAATTTCTAAAACACTGGTTATCACAATTTGAATCTCATAAAACACTAACGACTATTTAATATATCTTATAAGTAATTTTGTGTTTTGATGAAAGTCAGTTATTTTCTCCATCGGGAGCACTTCGTTTGATCAAAATTCACATGATCAAAATTCATTTGATCAAAATTCACTTCATCAAAATTCATTTGATCAAAATTAATCCCAAAAAAATGCCAAAGCTATCCCTAAGGACTATGTGACTGTCATGGATTAAATTATATTAAAATAACAACTATTCAAACAATAAAACCTGAAATAACTTTCATTCATATTTGAGTTTTCAGTCAAATAACTTCATTAATAAATGATTCTTTTTTCTCAATTATAATGAATACTTGACTTATTTTATCAAAACTACTAAATCAATTGATTCAGCAGTTGTTGATAATTATATTTATCAAAAGTATAGTTCATACAATGGTAAAGATTATTATAGATGTAAAGATAAAAAATGTTTTGTGAGTTATAATAATTTTAAAAAATCTTAATAAACTTATTATAATGATGAACTGACCTGAGTTTATTCTATAACATCAAATTGAAATTTGTGATAAACTTGTAAGATGTATATTTCAAAGTTTAGAGTAATTCATTATTATATACAGGGCTCAATTCACTCTCAGGGTAGTAGAACAGGTTTTTTGATGAAATGAATTTTGTTCAAATGAGTTTTGATTAAGTGAACTTTGATCAAATGAATTTTGATCAAACGAAGAGGAGCCTCTCTATCATTGAAAGCATGTTTTGATTTTAATATTTATTTGAATTAAATGAAGTTAATATTTGAGTTCTATTATTATTGTTAATAAACAATTTTCTTATAACTCTTCTTAATTATTTAAGTCTAACGCAATTTTTCATTTAATTCAAATAAATATAATAATTAAGACATGCTTTCAGTGACAGAGACAATGACTGACTTTCATCAAAACAATAAATAACTTATAAGTTATAATAATTAGTCATTTAATGTTTTATGTGATTCAAATTATGATAAACAGTATTTTACAAAGTCTTATCAAACTTATTATTGAGTTCAATTGCATGGATTATATTTTTTGAGTGTATTGTACATCTTGAGCGGAATCAACATATGTAAAAAATAGTGGGTTTCATTACTAATTCTCCTAAATCTTGAATGTCTTGATCTGTACACTCAATGCACAGATGATGGCTTGATCTGTGAGCTGTACAAAGACGTCCAAATCTGTACAAAACAGATCAAAACTGTAGGTGTGGCAGCCTTTGTCACATAACGCGCTGACTTCACTTCAGAAGCTTTTGTTTAGATCAGCAAGGCTTTCAACAATATATGAAAACTTTAACTTCGACTTAGTTTTTGCAGAAAATAAAGTTATGAGAATTGTTATCAAAAAAGTACTCGCCTTTAGGATTAATTCAATTTATGTGTTACACGTGACAATTCAGCCTTACTTGAACTCTAAGAGGTCTTTGATTTACTCATGTGTAAATTTATTTGAATGAATTCACGATTGTATTCAATTATCTTTTTCTATGACAGGAATATTCGTTTATATAATCGAATAATGTTAGGGTGAAAAACTTGATTCCCATTAATAAAAACGTAAAGCCAAAAACTATCTCCCACTCTTGTCCTCCCACACATTTACTGTAATTGTATCAAATAAACAAACTATTCGAGTTAACTATTAAATGCTTTCGAAGAATATTTTTAGATAATTGTCTCAGTTAGTTATTAAGATGAGAAGCTCAAAAGTTGCTACAATTTAGTAGATTTTGAATAAAGAATTATAGTTTGAATTTTAAAATTTTGAGGATTTACACCCCATCCTCGACCTAAGTCATTCTCCATCTCTGCATTCACGGATGTCAATTTTCCACCCATTTCTGAGAGTAAAAGGTGTAGGAAGTGTTGATCTAGTGGAAACAATGTTGCTTTGTATCACGTGACGTATCATAATAATTAGAAACTCAGGGGCATAAAATTCTTACGTGAGAAAAAAAAGTAGAAGTCATTTGATACATGTGTTACCCATGAAGTGAAGTTTCTAGAATTCCTTGTTATTCCAGCAAAGAATCTGATTATAGACTTAGGAATATAATATTGTTAATACAAAAGTGTTAATTCCTAAGAATATTGAGACAACTCTAGTGTTTTGAGATAAAATTTCAATTAAAAGATTTAACCTAAATCAAAGGTTATTTCTAAGACTTTACACCAGTCAAGTTTCTCAAATTTTATTTTCATTATTATACAGAGTATTATTTGTATGAACTCAATAAGCAAATTATCATTCATTGAAATATTTTAAAAATTCCAGCTTATAATAAGTTTTTTTACCCAAAAAATTCCTTTATTTTCACTAAAAAGTTACAATGTGTTGACCACTACTTCTGCAAATATAAACATAAAAAAAACTTAACAAGAGAATTGTTTGACCTTTTATTCTATATTAATAAAAAGAAAGGTTAATATTGCAAAATAAGTTATTATAAGATTGTAATTTGAATCCATAATGGATTGCAATTATTAAGATCAACAATCATCTCAAGTATACAACCATTGCTAATATTACACTCGAGTTTACGATTAATTTTTATAGGCAATAATACTAATCCAGTTGAGATAAGGATATGAAGGAAATTTACTCTGTATTATATTTCTTGTACAAAACATTTGTCCTCTTTTTCTGCTATTGTGAGTTTATTACGACATTCGGAATTTAAGTCTTTAGATGTGCTGTAAGAAATACCTATTTCTTCAAAAGAAGATGGTATAGCATAAGCCTTAAAAGTTATTTCACATCAAATCCTATCCTGAAAAAGCTCAATAACTTAAGAAATTAATCTTATTTTGTCAAATATTACATTTTTAGGATAAGTTATAGGAGACAGTGGTTTGTGATCGAATTATTGGATTTTTAAAAATTAATTAAGATTTATAAGGTTAATTAAACAGAACTTTGCATTTTTAAAATTATCATGCTAATTAAGTTATTTATTTTTCAATTAAAAAATAATATTATTAAGATGAATATTAACTAATTTATTCTGCAAAAAAGATTCATTAAAATTATCACTTAAACTTTATGACAAACAAGTAAACATTGATCTGTTGGTAGAAAAGAGAGATAAGTGCTATCATTGGTTGTATATGAGTGGGCCGATCTAATCGCCAAACTATTAAACTGAAGAATTAAAGTAAAGCCAGTTATGATCAGACTTCTGATAACTAATTGATTTGTTCTTTTCCATCAAGTTTGTAATATCAGAGTTTCACTGAAATTTGATTTCCATATTAAACTGTTTACTAAATCGAAAAGTTAAATACCTTATCATTATAGTTGATTATTTTTTACATCCTCATTCATCTAAAGCAGCAATTATCTAAAATTAAGACTTTATAGTTTTATTTTAAATAAGTTCCGTATTTAGGTTAATAGCTTGTTATTCGGAAGTATTTGTATTTTTAATTATTATCTATGAAAACTTCAAGAACTTTAATAATATGTTCAACAAGAAGTTGAAACTTTAGCACATTATCAGATTACTTAACAAGACTGACTCAGCATTATAATGATGGTGAATTAGTTTATGACTTCTCAATTTCGATGATGAAAGACCTGCAAATTATGCTTTATATCATTTTTGCAACAATTAAACACTTCAACAATAATGAATTTCAGAATTTATATAATTATAGATTTTTTGTAACAATGCAATTCTCATCTAATTGTTTGATACAGACATACGGACAGAAAGTACAAATCTATAAACTTTTTCTTTTTTCATGAGTTTAAAACTTGATTTCCTTCGAGGATAATGTCTGGAAGAATAATTTGCATGAATACTTTAGTGATTCTTACTTTTTATTCAGAATTAAAGTTTGAATAGTTTCTAACAATATATTTGATTAGTTTAATGAAAACATAAGATAAAGAATGGAAAATTAACCAAATTTTTATTTTTCTCTAAATTTCAATTGTTCTTAAAACTTGATAAACAATATTGTGTGCATGTCTGGTATGGATAAGTTCTTTAATAGAAAACTGGATAATGATCATAGCTTATCATCTCATAAGCTCAATACAAAAGAACACATGATTCCGCTTATGTTAATCACAATAGAGTAATAAGAATATTGTTGCTCTGTCAAATTGATGAAAAATTAGAATTTAATTTGACAAAGTATTTTCATATATACTGTGAGAATATATTAACTCTTTAATTGATATTTAGTTCAGAACTTCAAAAATTTATTAAAGAATAAAGATAGCGGGA